>CAJNJA010037497.1:360-22283 GCA_905231915.1 Symbiodinium necroappetens
GTTTAGGGTTTAGGGTTCTTCTGGGGTTTAGGGTTTAGGTTTAGGGCTTAGGGTTTATGGGGCTTACTGACTACAGGGGCCATATAGTGATTTTCTACGGTGCTTTATGGAAGTTTGGCAGGGAATTGTCTTGGGTTCTAGAGGCTTAGGGTTTAACATTCACAGTTGACAGGGGTCTATGGTGTGTCTATCGCGGTCTATGGAACTCTTGCAAGGGTGTTGTGAGGCCTGGGTCCATGCCCATGTTGTATATACCTGGGCCCCAAAATCACTATCACTGCATAGGCACAAAGGCACTTAGGGTTCCTGAGGATTTCGGATTTAAGCTTAGGGATGATTTATGCACTTACAGCCAGAAGAGAACAAACCATCCGGGGCCGACGGTAGTACACCAGGGACCTTGATGATTCGAACATGCCTTGGGGGTAGATCAGAGTAAAGTCATAAGTTAAGGGTTGATAATTAAAGGAAGCTACAGGTGGGGAGTTTAGGGTATATAGGGCTTCTATAAGGCTTCCATACGGTATATGGTCCTTCTATGAGGCTCCTATAATGGTAACTACCCACCTGAAAATGTCCAGGGGAGAAGACTCTAGCCGATTTTTTGGACTGTTACATTAGCTAGTGCTCCTTCTCTCAAACAGCTGATAGCTCGACAATGCATGCCCGAGACTTCAAACTTCAGAGCCGTCGAACGGCAAACCAAAGATGCAATAATAACTTCTCCCGTTATACCCCTAAACCAACCCCCATCAAGAACCCTAAACCCTAAATCTTACGGCACTTAGATCACCTACTAGGTCTTCCATAATCGGTGCAGAACATGAAAACCAAACATCTTCCCCTGTAAACAACCCTTTACAGCCCGACTGTATCCTGTCAACGTCTCAGAAAAGAAACTCATACTCAAATCCTGCAGCTCCAATACCTATTAAACCCTTTCAAACCCTGAATTTCCAAATCCTAAACACACCTAAAACGCTCCTAAACTCCACCGTGGAAGATCATCTATGATTCTCCCTCAAAGAACAGCTGCAAGGCTGCTTTTGAGGGAGGCAGCGGGAAGCACCGAGATGCAGGCTTATTGAAAGTCTTCTCATCCAAGACGAGGACATTCTCGGTATCGTCGAAGGTCGTTTTCTTGCACGAGCGGACCCTAAACCCCTAACGCGACCTGCACCCTACCTAAAGAAGCCTAGCGTCTTGAGGCCTGGTACCCAGGCAGTCATAATAAGGAACCCTGAAAATAGATAGATGTTTCAGGGTCTCCTCCCTCAACCCTTTTTCCTCAAGCTTTGGGTCTGGATTTGGGGGCTGAAGGTATACCCGTTTTACACCCGAACCCCTAAACCCCAGAACGCCTGAACCCCGAAAAAAAAAAACAAATACCAATCCCTGAACCAAAAAAAAAGCCGTAAGCTCGGACCCTTGAATCCGGGAATGGGCACCGGGCAGAGGGTGGGTCACCTCTGGCCCAATACAGGGGCTTGGCCTTGTAATGGCTAGAATAAATAGGCTTCTTCAGCATGCTTCACAGGTGGTAATAGGGTTGCTTAGAGTTTTGTGGGGATACACAAGCTTGTGTGAAGAGGGACCTGACTTGGAACAGGGCCATCCTAAACCCACGCCCTGAACCATGACTCCTAAACTCCCAAAAGACCCCTTAATTCCCTAAAACCCCAAACCCTAAACCCCGAACACCGAAACCCTAAACCCGTAAACCCCTAAACCCCAAATCCCTGCACCCTAAACCCTACACCCTAAACCCCTGAACCACTAAACCCCGAACACCGAAATCCTGAACCGGCTTTGAGGCGCCTCGTCTGCAGGCTCCAGGCTTTGGTCTTCCCGAGTCCAGTCCTGTGCAAAAATAAATAGATAAATATAAATACAAATATAAATATAAATATAAATATAAACATAAATATAAATATAAATATAAATATAAATATAAATAAATATAAATATAAATATAAATATAAATATAAATAAAAATATATATATATATATGTGTGTAATATGGCTTCTGGGCTATTAGGGTTTAGGGTTTTTAGGGTTTTAGGGTTTAGGGTTTAGGGTTTAGGGTTTACGGGTTTACGGGTTTAGGGTTTAGGGGTAAGGGGTTTAGGGTATAGGGATTCTGGGATATGGGTAGTTCTCTAAATCAGGGTCCCTTTTAGGGTCCTCTTTATAAGGGTGCCGTACTATATTGGGGACTTAAAAGGGACCCTACTTAGAGAACTACCCATATTACAAAACGGTTGCAACAGACAACGGTTTAGGGTTTAGGGATTAGAGTTGAGGGGTTGAAGAATAGGGCTGAAAAACGGTTGCAACAGACCAGGGTTTCGGGACTTAGTTGCTGAGTTCATAAACACAAAAAGCGTAGACTTTCAGTTCCATAACGGATCATGTTATCCCACAGAGTGTAAAGTGTAGTCATTCAGCTGCTAAGTACTAAGGGGATTGAAGATTCGGGCTGAAGCAAGCTTAAGCTTTAGGCTTCGGGGGGGTTCTGCTACAACAGCGCCTGGGGGTTTGGGCTGAGGATGCTTGTTGGCGTTTGTTGGGTCGCATGCAGAGTATGTGTTCAGAATTTACGGCTGGATCCAACAGTGCCTAAAGACAGTCTCTACACCCTAAGGCCTAAGGCCCTAAACCGTATAAATCTTAAGTCGCAAACCCTACAAGGCTTTCCCTGGCAGCAGGTGTGATGTAGGTTTGGGGGCCTAGGGCATTTGGGAAAGTTGAAGTGTTGTTTCTTTCATCATGACTCTAAACTCAACCCCAATGCCTTTTCCAGGAACTCCCAAGTACCGTATCGAAGGGTTCAGGGTTTGTGGCTTTGGTGTGTCATCTAATCGCTGCTGCACAACATAGGGGAGGCAGGGGGGTTGCGCTCAATGACCGTCCGATATTAGAGATCGATTAATATGGAATCCTACTGCGCAATTCTAGTATAACTGATCAGGCCCGGCTATGCTACGCCTAGGCAGAACTTGCGGACGCGACGAACTCCTATCCTGGCGCAGTACTTGCAGTATGATACTGTTGATGCTATAAATCCCTGATTACCTTAAGGACCCTAAACTATTGGAACTATGGTCTATTCCTTATTATGCAGGATATATATCATCAACCTTACATCCCAAACCCCTACACCCCTGTACCCTAAATCCTAAACCCGGGGGGGGGGGTCCTTGTCTATAAGGCCCTTGTACTTCTTGACGTCGCTCGTCAACAAGTCCCACCGGTGTCCATGTGCTTTGCCTCACGGACAGCAGAGCTACGAGCAGTGAATCTTGGAGTCTCTCCAGTGTCTGAGAGCTTTCAAGTTAAAATACGAGTAATATAAGGGCCCAAAGAACTTGAATTTATAAGGTCTTACCCTAAACCCGAAGATGGGGGCTGGTCTTCCCAAAGGGTTAGGATTGAGAGTTGAGGGTTTAGGGTTTAGGGTTTAAGGTTTAGGGTTTAGGGTTTTTTTAGGGGGTACAGTCAATAGTCTACCGTATCCGCCGGAGAGTCGGAACAGCACTATCCTCTGGCCTAGGAGTTAGGATTAAGGAGAGCCTTGGGGATATAGACCCTCTCAGAAAGGTCCATTGTAAGAGAGCCAGAAGTACGGTTAAGAAGGGTCCCAATTCTACCTAGGATGGCCCTGAAGTCATCATGATACAGGGAATCCCAGGAGACGCCCAGATCTACAACAGTCGCTGCCTTAGTCCGAAGGCCCCCGAGCCATGAAGACAATGCTTTCAACCTCCAAACCCTAAGGGCCCAAGTACCTAATAATCATATACTCTTCTGAATACCAACCTACAAAACTACTATCCGTAACCCAAGTACATGCTTATTAGGTCCTTTGGACCCTTAGGGAAACTCCAGCCAATCCCTTTTGTGTTTAACACTCCCGCTTCTAAAAAGCCTCCCGAGATAATCGGATCCCGCCGAAAGAATGCCAATATAGTCGGATCCCGCGACCAAAATTAGTAAGAGCGCCAGTATTATACGGGTACCCTTTTGCTCCTACTACTCCGTCTTAATAAGGAGACCCCCACGAAAAGGGGCAAAAGGGAACTACGGGGAGACCCTAAACCCTAAGCCCTAAACCCGTAAACCCTGGCCTAGAGTGATGAGAGTGACGACGCCCCACTTGTCCGGACGTGCGAGGATTTCCCAGCTCAATGTCTCCTTCCACAACGAAAGAAACCCTAAACGGTTTAGGGCTGTAAAAGTTTAGGGTTTTGGGGTGTAGGGGCTGGCTGTTTGAGGAATCTTCAGGGCCGAATGCCTACTCTACTTAAAGAAACCTTAAACCTGAAGACTTAGAGGATCTTCGGTACGGGGTTTAGGGTTTAGGGTTTGGCCAATGCAAGATACTCTTTACCATACTAGCCAAGCCCAATCATCCTCCAAGTAGCCCTTGGATAAGAACACCTTCAAACAACGTGCCTTGACCGATCTCTTCTCTCTTCTTCAACAACCAGGCCCAAAAAAGTTCAAACTTTTTAGGATAGACCAAATATATAAGGCCAAAAAGTTTAAAGTTCTCCCATTGGCTATCTAAGAGTCTTAGTGGACCTTAAAACAACGACTTCGGGTCTAGGGCTTGGGGCTAAAGGAACCCTTACACCCGTAAGCGCTAAACCCCAAAGCCCTAGAGCGTAAAAGGTGGTGTGTCTCGGATTGGAACTACAGTAGGGCTTTGGGGTATAAACTTGGGCTAGGAATGTTCGCACGTACGACCTCCTCAAGCCAGGGAAGACACAAAATGTCCAAAAGACCCACCCCACCTAAAGCAACAACATGGTATTAGGGTTTAGGGTTATTCATCGTTCAGTGCATTGATATCCCCTAAAGGTCCAAGTACCTAATAGTCATAGTACTCTTCTGAACACAAACCTGCAAAACTACTATCCGTAACCCTAAAGCCTAAACCCTAAAAACCGCTTATTAAGTCCTTAGGACCCTTAGGGATAGAGGCCTGACTCGCGAGACATTGGTTTTGGCGGGCTTTGTCCACATCCTGAACCCTGTAAACCCAAGAGCCCCAAACCCTAGAGCCATAAAAACCTTAAGCCCGATACCCTCCCTAAACCCTAAACCCCTGAATCGGTTTTAGCAGGGCTGCGTACTATGATATGGGAGTTCAGAGGAGAGCCCTATTCTACGGGTTTAGGGCTTATCCATAGGCCCCTAAGTAGTTCTTTTTACGGTTTATATTTAGAATCCTATGAGGTAATCCCAAAATGGAACTACTTAGGGGCATATGGGTAGGGATGGGCTTAGGGCTTTGGGCTGAAGGGTTTCGGGGTTTAGGGTTTAAGGGCCAGGATTCAAGCTCTTTGTTGCGGTTGTCGCGGCCCTTAACCCCAAACCACTGGGGACCTCGGTGGTCTCTATATCGGTTGCGGCCTGCCCTCAAAAAAAGCTATGTCGGCAGGATGATACTGATATGAAGCCCCTAAACCCTAAACCCTAAAACCCTCAACCCTAAACCCTAAAACCCTCAACCCTAGGCCCTAAACCCTCACAACTAAACTAAACCGCCAAGCTGGGCCACCAAGACACCCTCTGGCCACACCCTGACCTCCAAACCCCTCCCAGAGGGTCCGAGTACCCAACTAGTAAGGTTTTAGGTCCGAAAATCCATACTCTGCATGGTTTTTGAACCTTGAAACCCCACTATTTGGGTACTTGGACCCTTAAGGCTACTTAAGGGATCACGGGACTTCGTACACGGTTTAGGGTTTAGGGTTTACGGTTTATAGTTTAGGGTTATGAATAACGTAAGGGTACTTAGACATACGTACAAGGCCACGTAAGGGTGTGTATAAGCTTACTTGCCAAGTCCCCCGAACCAGCCCCCTTAACCTGCCAAGCACACCTGGCGGGGGATCAGAGGTGGAAGTGACGCTTGGCACCTCCCCACTGGAACTACCGCCAGTGCTCCTATTCATGATGGAAGTAAGGCTCTCGGGATCACCCCACTTCGCCACGTACGAAGTATGCCTGCGGCCATTCAGTTGCATTCTAACAGCCGCCTGGTATGCAGACTCTCCGGGATTAGGGCCCAAATCCAAGGGGTCCCAGTTCGGAGCCGGACCATTCTCGACCTGGATTTCCTCAGAGGAACTCCACATTCCTTCGTACCAAGATCGGTACGTCGCCACCTTCGTGTCTGCCGCAGGCATCTGTAGCACCGTGACAAACTCTCGGTTGGCTCGGGATCCCCCACAGACCCCAAGAACCCTCAGAACGCTGGATCTGTCCGCAAACCTTGCTTGCAACTTCCTCCCAGATTCCAGTCGCCTCCATGTTCTCAGCGGTCTGGTTCCACTTGGGGACGTTTGGGTCCACGAACACACCCCTGCGACCGACTAACTCATTTCCCATCCAGATGATCATCACGTCCACCGCCAAAGACTGCGGCCTGCTGGACTGTTGGATGATTTTGCCTACGGGCCACGTAAGGGCGTGTATAAGCTTACTTGCCGAGTCCTCTGAACCAGTCCCCTGAACCTGCCAAGCACACCCCCACAGACCCCAATGCCCAAGAACCCTCAGAACCGTTAGGGATTAGGGTTTAGGGTAAGGCCACGTATGGGTGTGTGTAAGCTTACTTGCCAAGTCCCCCGAACCAGTCCGCTGAACCTGCCAAGCACACCCCCACAGACCCCAAGAACCCTCAGAACCGTTACCCTAAGGGTCCATGTACCCAAATAGTATATACATTGGCCCTAAAGTACCTATATAGGGACTAAATTAAGGCCAATGTATACACTATATGAGTGCATGGACCCTTAGGGTTAGGGTTTAGGGTTTAGGGTTCCAGGGCCACCAAAACCTAGCATGAACCTTCTCCCTGGCCCCAGGGGCCCAACTGAAACCCTAAAGCCGGACCCTTAGACTGGTGGGTTCTTGTTAAGGGATTTTGCTTAAATTACCATAATAGGGATCTATATAGTATATATAATACCTTTAACTTATTATGGTAACTTTTAACTTCAATCCGCTAACAAGAACCCAGTAAACCCACCTGCAGCCGGAAAGACTTTCCTTTTGAAGGAAGTCTATACAGAAACCATAATAAGGATCCCAAAGAGGTAGGTCTTCAAAGGCTGCAGGTACTTTAACCCCCAAGAGTCTACCTTTTGACTTTTTCAGGGCTTAAAAATAGAGAAACCAATAATAAGGAACCCCGAAAAGGGTCGTTTAAAACCTGGCCTTGGTCACATCTTCCCGGAGAGGAAATTTCAGGACCTTGGGGTTTAGGTTTTAGGGCTGGGGAGGGGAATTTCAGGACCCTTCGGGTGTAGGTTTTTAGGGTTCAGGGCATTTCGGGACGGCTTCCCGTGTCCCTTTTGGAACCTCCTTAAGATGAAGGGAGTCGGGCTAGGGGTTCAGGGTTTTGATCAAAGTTTAGAGCTTTGGGGGTTCGGAGCTAGCTCCGAACACACCAATAGCAAAGCCTGTAGAGGGTTGTTTGTATGAGAAGGATTCTATTGATGCTAGTTTAGGCCAATCCTTTCTCTGAGGCTGCCAGAAGGGGTCCTGACCTGTGGCTCCAGCTCCAAAACCCCTTACCTCCCCAAACCCTGAACTAAACCTCTAAGCCCTAAATATTCAAAGACTGTTGGAGTCCGTCTGCAATCCTCTCCATGATACCCTCGAGCAATCCGGAGAAACACAGTTGTTCATGCCCGCTTTACAAGTACACCCTAAACCCTAGACCCTAAACCCTAAACCCTAGACCCTAAACCCTAAACCCTAAACCCTAGACCCTAGACCCTAGACCCTAAAGCCTAACCCAATTCATAAGCCAACTGGTGTAAGATCCTAAACCCTGTGAAGCCGACACTAAACCCTCAACCCCCCAAACACACCTAAGAAAGGGGGCTTAATAATCAGAATAGGCTTTTGGTGCCCAGTATACCATAATCAGAGTAAGGAACCCCCAAAAAAATGTTGGTAAGTATTTCGGCCCCTATATTACCTTTCCAAACCATCCTTAGAGGAAGTCATAATAAGGAGACCATTAAACTGAATTTCTTGCTAGGTACAGGGAAATCCGGAAACTCTTACCTCCCCTAAACCCTAAACGCTGTGAACCTTCAACCCCGAACCCCAAAACCCCCAAAACCCTACACCAAATCCCTAAACCATTACACCCTAAAGACCCTAAACCAAAACCCTAAGTATAGGGGCCTGAATAATTCGAACAGGGTTTTGGGGTAGATTTTCCTATGATAAGAATAATAAACCCGCAAAATCGTATTAGTAACTATTTAGGGCCCTATATTAAACCCTCGAACCCCCAACCCCCAAAACCCTAAACCCTTAAATCACCCCAACCCTAAGACCCTAAAACAAAACCCCAAACCCTTAAACGCCAAACCCAAAACCCAAAAACCCCTAACAACCGTGCATAAACCAGACGACCTCCCGAGAAGGAGGCATGGAAACCTTCAACCCGAAACCCCGAAAACCCCAAACCCTTCAACCGCAAGCCCTAAACAGCCTGAAAACCTGAAACTTCCTAGAAGGAGGACCCTAGACCCTAAACCCTAAACCTTAAAAACCCTAAAACACCCAACGCGGTTTAGGGGTTTAGGGTTTACCCTAAACCCTAAACGTTTAGGCTTCTGAAACCTAAAAATCCTAAAACACTCAACCAGACAACCTTCCGAGAAGGAGGCATGAAGCTCACCGCCCTTGCCAGCAGCCGTGAAGGAGAAGTCCTCGGCGGGCGCTAGGACTGAGCTCTCTAAAGGGCTCCTTAAAGGCTTAGGGGTTTAGGGGTTTAGGGTTTAGGGGTTTAAGGTTTGGGGCTTAGGGGTTGAAGGGGTTTCGGGTTAGGGGTTTGGGGTTTAGGATTTAGGGTTTAAGGGCTTCGGGTTAGGGGTTTGGGGTTTAGGATTTAGGGTTCAGGCTTTAGGTGGTTAGCGCTTTGGGGTAAAGGTTTCTGTAATAAGGGATGTATCTTAAAGGTTGAGGCTGCTTTTGAGGTTTCTTACTGTAAAACTTGGGGTTGAGGGTTTGGGCTTGATCGCATAAGGTTTAGGGTTTAGTTCTTTAGAGGGATCGATGTGCACATGTACATATACGTGTAAGTATAATTATACTTGTAAATAGATGTGCATGTGTATGGATGCGTGCTGAACAATTAAGCTAAGACAACTTAATAAGGAAGCCTGTTACTTACTATTGCTCCTTATAATGGTAGCTCAGGAATCTATATACGGCTTAGGGACTTAAGTTTTAAGCGTTTTTGACGGGCCTCCAAAACCGTAGAATAAGAGCTCTAAGCGTTTAGGGCCCCGAAACCCTGAACCCTAAAGGATTTTCTGGGTTTAGGGTTTAAGGTTATAGGGGTAATTACCTAGAGGGTCCATTTTTGCTACCATGACAGAACTAGGCCTCCCAATATCATGATTAGGATGGTCTTTTGGGGCCTGATGCCACAAGTAGCGTAAACCCTACCTGTAGCCGACAAGACCTACCCTTTTTAAGGAATTATATAAATTAAGAACCCACAGTAAGGATCCCTGACAAGGTAGGTCTTTTCGGTTACAGGTAAACCCTCTCTGGGGCCCTCATAGCACCCTGTCAGAAAGCATAACAACCTGTGTAGAAGCCCAAAGCTTGGAAACCCAATAGCCTCAATCCTTGAGAGAAATGTATATGGAATCCCAGCATTAATTGCCCTTAAACCCGGTGCCCAACTTCTTGGGGGCAGGGGGGCTTACTGTAAGATAGTGTATATAAGTAGGACCCAGCGTGTGAGATTTCGGCGCTGCGGGTTTGGGATGTCGTGGTTATGACTCCACTTGGAGGATCATGGGACTTAGTCCTTGAGGTTTCTAAGATACAGGATATTTCAAGTATAGCTGCCCCATCAACCCTAACCCTAAGGCTCAAAATAGCCCAAAAGCCCTATATAGTATGATCTTTGGGCCTAAAAGCCTTAGAATATGAGTCCTTAGAGCCTTAGGGTAAAACCTCAACATCTTTAATGACCTTCTCAACCTCACGATGGCTCGCGTGCTACCTGCAGGCTCTCGTCATGAACCTCAATATGTAACTTCTTGGGACCCTAGAAAAGGAAGGTTTTGCTGGGTTAAGGTAGGGGTCTTCGATTTGAGAGTTCATGAGTTTAACCGTTTAGGGAGCCTGCGCAAACCATGCCACGGGGGTCCAAGTACCCAAACAGCTAGTGTGGTGTTAAGCCCTCAGATATTAAACCCCTAAAGCCCTAAACCTGTAAACCCCCTGAACCCCTAAACCCTAAACACTAAAATCCCTAAACCCCTAAAACCCCTAAACCCCGAAACCCGGTTCCGTCGCACCGGAGAACCAACAAGTTGGGAACTGGACCCTCCCCGGAAACATGATGCATTAAGCCCCCCCCATAGTACGCCTGTGCCGTTTATAAGCTTTCAGCAGTTCTAAGGTCATTTAACGAAACCCTAAACCCTAAACCCTACGCCCTAAACCTTAAAAGACACAAACAGAAGAGCCTCCAATTGGGTAGAAGGTCTTAGCTGCCCAGCACCCAGGCCCAAAAAAAGCTTCAACTTTTCTTTTAAGGGTTTAGGGTTCAGGGTTTTGGGTTTAATATACCAAAAAAGTTTAAAGTTTACCTACTGGGCTTCTAAGATAGGTCCTAAGAGGTTTAGCATCTAGGATTTAGGGATCATGGCATATCTTGAGGACCAAATGGCAACCTGAACCGAAACCTTAAATGTAGGGACTCAAGGAACTCTCAAAACTAAACCCTCAATCCTAAACCTTAAATATGTGGGGCTCCAAGACAGCACAGAAACACAAACCATGAGGTTGGCCTCTCCCATAAGCCTCTCTTTACGTACGCCAGTAACATCCCTAAACCCTAAGCCCCTAAACCCTAAAACCCCCTTTGAGCAGCAGGCTCCATCATCTGAAACTAGCACATGCCTTTGCGCAGTCGCTGGTGACTTCTCGCTCTGCTCTGCTTTGAGGCGAAAGCCAAGCACGTTTCCGGGTTTTGGAGATCACTCCTTAAGGCTTGGTTCCTGAGAAGCCCCTTTATAATAAGGGTACCCTTTTTTCCTACTATTCGGTTTTAGTTAGACCTAAAATAAAAAGGGCAAAAGGGTACTACTCAGGGACCTAGAAGGCTCTAAGGAACCTCCTAAACAGGGCCCGGTACCTCCTAGTTGGGACCCTGGGTTCTGAATGCTCCTTGCAGGTTTGAGGGCCCATGAGCCTTAGGGCGATACCCTAAACCCTAAACCCTAAACCCCACAAACTCGCACAATGACCCAGACCACTAAAACCCTGAACCTTAAAGGCGCTAAACCCAAAACCTTAAAACCCAAAGGCCCTAAACCCTGAAGGCCCTAAAGGCCCGAAACCCCTTAGGGCCCTTCGAAAAACCTGAGGCCCCCCTCAGTGAGGGCCTAAACCCTACACGCCAGGTGGGTCTCGCAGACCGCGATAAGAACCCCGAAACCACCGAACCCCTAAACCCCTAAACCCCCAAACGCCACACCCTACACCCCCAAACCCCCAAACCCCCAAACCCCTAAACTAATCGCGGACTCTTCACCCCCGCTGCTCTGACCTTTCATTAACTCATGGGTGTCCTCGAAGTTAGGGTCCCTTTTGCGGGTCCCTTTCCTGGGTTCCTCAAAGGGATTTATAAGTTTCTATATGGGGTTCCTATAAGGGTACTGCAGGTGTCTAACGTGGGTAACTCTGGTTTCCTTTTGAGGTCCTTCTTTATAAGTGTGCCCCGTACTTTTTGGGGGACCTAAAAGGGACCCTAACTTAGAGAACTACCCTCATAAACCTGCACACCACGAACCGCAGGACATAAGATGGTACGTTTTAGGGTTTGGGGTTTAGGGCCTTTCCGGATTATGGTTTAGGGTCTAGGCTAAAGCCCTACCAGAAGCTGCAAAACCCATTTTTTTTAGGATGCTGGGCTTGCATGGGGCACTCAACACCATCAGATGCCTTCGAAACCAGTACGTCCTCTCTAGCAGGCTAACTAAAAAGCAGGCTGTTGGAGGACGTCTCCAGGCAAGAAACGCAAACCCTACATTAAAACACAAGTTAAGTTCGTACAGCCAAGCCTGCTGCGAAGCTGACTCAAACTTCAGAAGGCCAGACGTAGTAACCCTAAACCCTAAACCCTCAATCCCCAGAAAAACCCCGAACCAAAACCCACAATCCCCTGAAAAACCCGAAACCGTAAGTTCCCAAAAAGGAACCCATCACTGCACATACCAACATTCTTCGAAGAAGCTTAGCTGCAGCCAACCCTGCTCCCTCTACGCTAGGCAATTCTTGGAGATCCCTGTAAAAGGGCTTAGGGTTTAAGGTTTAGGGCTTTCGGGTTTTAGGGTTTAGGGTTTAAGGAATTTAGGGTCTTAGGGTTTAGGGTTCACGGTTTGGGGCTTAGGGTTTAGGGAGCAGTAGCACACAATAGCAAACAGCTACAACTCTAACGGTTCTTTCCCCACGAAACGTTTCAATTCCCATTTACCGGATGTTGGCAGTTTATGCGTGAAAGACACAATACTCTTGTCGGCCCTCCACAAGATTTTTCCTGCGCTCGTCGAAGCCTAGCGAAGTCTGAGAGCTCGAACGTGTCCACCACTTCTGCAAAACGCATCGCATTGGTGACGCAGCGACACGTGTGAGAACATGGAGCAACTTTATGTTTAATATGTTTAATGCGTTCATTTTGCAGCATTCTAGAAACGCGTTGAAGTTGACGAAGAAGCGTGCGCGAAGTCCATGTAACCACATTTGTGCTCTAGGACCGAGTGCATGTCACATAGAAACGCGGTTCCTAAAAGCTTCGAGCTGTAACGTGGAATCTTTCCAGCGGCCTGCGCTCAGCAAAAAGTACCTAAACCCCCAAAAGTAGGTAAAAAATGGCCCAAAACCCATAAAAGGCTATTATTACATACTTTTGGGGTCCAGGTAATCGTTCACATGCGATACGCAACCTACTCTCGCAGGCAGGCAGCTGGTGTGTTGGACAGCTCTTTTTCACAGGAAGAGATACATGTTCGGGCACATCCCAAGAGCCTTAGCGAACTGTGAACCTTGTGCAGTAGTTATGTAGAAAAGACATGTAAAACGGCTTTTTCGAACCGTGACGACCGACCAAAAACGTACGAAACCCCGGGCCGAAATCCTCAAGCATTACAGCCTCTATGCCGACCGGTGTGTAACCCAGAGGGTCCGAGTACCCAAATAGTAAGGTTTTAGGTCCGAAAACCCATACTCTGAATGGTGTTTGAACCTTGAAACCCTACTATTTGGGTACTTGGGCCCTTAATAAGGGTACCCTTTTCTCCTGTTATTCAGTTTCAATAGGGGAAGCCTACACTAAAAGGGGCAAAAGGGTACTACTCAGGAACCTAGACCCTAAACCCTAAACCCTAAAACCCAAACACTAAACCCTAAAACCCAAACCCTTAAACCCTAAACCCCAAACCCAAACCCTAAAACAAGGTAAGACTCCGGCACAGAGTCTGGCGCAAGGTCTCGCCTGTGGTGCTGCTGGAGGCTTAGGGGGCTTAGGGAAGGGTGTAGGGGTTTAGGGGTTTCAGGTTTAAGGGGTTTAGGGGGTTAGGGGTTTAGGGTTTAGGGGTTTAGGGTTTAGAGTTTAGGGTTTAGGGTTGTGGGTTTAGGGCTTAGGGTTCTGTTTGCAAGGGCTTCGTGGCTGCTTGTGGATGCCGGTCGTCGTACGCAGGCTGTGCATAGTTCTGTTCCTCTGCCAGGGCAGTCTTTCTGCTACGTCGGCCCTCAGGACCCATGGGGGAGTAGGCGTTAGCGCGCACGGCGCAGCTACGAGCTGTTCACAAAACATCCTCGTTGATGTAGGGCAAATCGAATCCGGTTTTGGGTATATGTGGTGCCATAAATAGCATAAGGAACCCTGAGGAATATCAGCGCTGTCCACTCAGGCTTCTCTCATACCCCAATAAACCCTACACCCTAAACCCTAAACCCTATGATGGTCTGTGCCGAAGGTCTTAGAGTGTCCTCAACCCCGAAGCACTCCCAATCTATCTGACTCGAAACTCTCAACCGCACCTTGAACGACCATAACCGGCGATTGATAACTTTTCCGATCGTATTTCCAATAGCCCAAAACCCAAAGCCTCTAAATCCTGATCCCTGAACTCTGAAACTTAAACCCTAAACCCCAAACCCCGATCCCTTCAACCTAAACTCGGAGACCTCAACCCCGAAACTCTGAACCTGAGGCCCTGAAACCCTGAACCGGAGACCCGGTAAAGCCTACCTTAGGAGTTGGGATTTGGGTTTTAAGGTTTAGGGCCTAGGGTTTATAATTAGGGTTTAGGGTTTAGTAAGTTTAGGAGTTAGGTTTAGGGGGACCCTTGGGGACACAGACCCTCTCAATAAGGTCGGTTAAGAAGGGTCCCCTGTAAGGGTTTCTCTGATACTACCTAGGATACCTGAACCTACCAAAACCTACTTTTTGTAGGGTCGCCGATAATCCACATTAGGATTCCTGATACGAGCCTACAACAAAGGAGGTTATGGTATGTTAAGCTAAGTCCTCAGTCACCAAACCTTCTGGGAAGTGCATGGGGCTGGGTAAGATAATTAAGGCTAGACTAATTAGAAGTACCTTAATAGCTAGTGCTGCAAATAAGTATGTGCAACTATATGTACAGTTATACCCGTCTAGTAGCCATGGTTGCTTAGTCCTAGGCCGACACTATCTTACCCCTGCCCCATCTTCCGGTACTGTAGTTCTTCTGTCTCTCTCTTTCTCTTTGAGGGCTCTATTTGTTGGATCTTTTATGCCAAGGCTGGCAAAACTCAGCATCGTGCACCATGACCGATATGAACAGCTGCTCCTGGACTTTGGCGAAGGTTTTCTATTGTCTGCATGCATGTTTTGCGGAAAACTCAACGCGGGTTAGGAATTGGGGTTTTAGTTTGTGGGTCCACGGTTTAAAGCTTCATGCTTTGTAAGGGTTTTCGGGTTTAGGGCTTTATGGCTTGGGGGCTTCAGGGCTTTAGGGTTTTAGGGCTTTTTGGGATTAGGGCCTCGAGGTTTCACGGCATCGGAAGTTGTCGAATTTTTCATACCAAGCTCCACATGCTAATAAACCCTAAACATCCCTAAACCCTAAACCCTACACTGAAAAAAATAAGGTCCAGACTTTCTCACTGCCCTACTTACAAACCCCAGTAGCCCTAAAGCACTACCACCTAAACCATCGTGAAAAAACCCTATACTGGCCTACCAGATAGAAAAGCCACTGGCAAATCCCCTGTAAAGCTCTTGCAACCCATGAAATGATCCAAGCCTCGAAACATAGGCAAAAACATGGTTTAGGGTTTAGGGTTTACATTCAACATGACATAAATGCCATATACAACCACGTCCTAACACCCATACAAAGAATCCCCCGCCCAACACTCCGGAGGCCCCCTAATATAAGGAATCTACCTTCAAGTGTACCTTCAAGGGGTTCAAAGGACCTCTTAATCATGCACTTGGGTTACAGATAGTAGTTTTGTAGGTTAGTGCTCAGGAGAGTATATGATTCTTAGGTACTTGGACCCTTAGGGGGAGGGTGATCTTCAACTTGATTTAAGGCGTAGAGGCTTCCGGGCCTTCGTCTGGCCCCATTTGAAGTGGGGCGTCACAGTCTTTGTGCAGGCACAAATCACCTCCGGAGGATTGCTTGGTAGATGGGTTTTTTGGTTTCAGGACCAGGAGGGGGTGTTCGGAGCTCTGCATTTTGAGCGTTGGGTTTAGTTGTATGGACTCTGGGCTTTGGGGCGGTTGTGGGACTCACGATTTAAGGGTTTAGGGTTTAGGGTCTAGCGTTTAGGGTTTTACACCAGAAACCCTAGCCCGAAACTGTTTTTCGGCTTGGACTTGTACTCGTTGGGGTTCTGTTGAACAGGGATATCCTCTCTTCGGGAGTAAGAATCATCCTCATGAAACCAGCATAGCCAGCATTTCCAGCATCATAGTATCCGATGAAGCACAAGTTCCGTTCGGAATCGTATGCACGATCCCAAGACAACTGTTTTGCCTTTCCCCACTGAGGACAGGATAGAGCGACGGCGGGTGCGCAACGAAGACCACCAAACGCCGACACCACTTTTCCCACCGATTTGTAGGCGACTGGGCAGCATTGCCGAATATACTCCAGCAAATCGTCACCAGGCTTGATGCTCTGCATTGCGTTCACGTAGATGTACCTTGCGCAAGTCAGCGAGTACTTCTCGGATGCCCTGAGCTCTTTGTAGCTCTTGACGCCATAGTACGTTGTCTTGTAGGCATGCTTGTAGGTGCATCCGATGCAGTACTCCGGGTGTTCGGGATTGCCGGTAATGAAGTCATTGCAGTATGCTGGAGCCTGGAGGGTGTGAACCCTGCTGCTCAAGCCCGGCAGGCCCCTAGAGTCTAAACCCCTAAACCCCAAACCCTAAAACCCTAACCCCCTAAACCCTAAAACCTAGACCCCTAAAGGTGCTCCGGGATTCTTTTCTCTGACCATAACGCCAAGGAAGCCTCAGACTTACTTGGTCCCCAAAAACCCTTCAGCCCAAAGCCCTAAACCCTAAACCCTGAACCCTAAACCCCTAAACCCTGAACCCTAAACCCCAAAACCCAAAGCCCCAAAGCCCTAAACCCCTAAACCCAAAACACCTAAACCGAAAACACAAGCTGAAGAAGAGGGGCTCTTGGGGTCAAGATGAGCCACACGCTGAACCCTGAACAGTCTTAGAACGTTTTCACCTGCATGCTCCTCCATGCCTAAACTCCAAACCCCCAACCCTAGACCCCAAACCCCTGTACCCTAAACCCCAAACCCTAAACCCCTATATACCCTGACCCCAAACCCCTATATACCCTAACCCCAAACCGCCATACCCTCAACCCCCAAACCCCTATATACCCCAAACCTCCAAAGCTCCTCAACCGCACGCCTGAAGTTTCAGAGACATTACTTGGAGCAGCATGCCACTTAGTAAGAAAGGTTGTAAGTGGGTGGTTCTCTGAAGTAGGTTCTCTTTTTAGGTCCCCAAGTACGGCACCCTTATAAAAAGGACCCTAAAACGGACCCTAATTTAGAAAACTACCCACCTGAATACTTACTTGAACGAGCATGTAATAAGTAAGTATAGTTGCCTTATTTATATCATATAACTGATAGCCCTAGTTACCATGCAAGTTCCCTGTTCCTTTTAGCCCTGACCCGCCCTGTAGATCCCTTGTAGATGCCTGTAAGGAGCCCGTGAAGGAACCCTGCAAGTTACTGCGTCCCCTGATCCTCCATGTAGACCCCAACATGTCATTAAATTTCCCTAAACCCTAACCTTTGTAGATACCTACTACAACCCCTTATAGTTATTGATCCGTTTAAGGAGCCCTTTCAGCTACTATGTAAGTCCCATGACCCAGTAAATACGCAAGAGGGCCATGTTATGGCCTGCAGCAGAAGTGCGAGACCTGAGGGGGCTTTAGGGTTCCTCTCAGGCATCCTTACAGGGATCCTTTAAGGGTTCCTTTAATGGATCTATAAGGACTCCTTTGAGGCGTTAAGGGTTTGGGATTTGAGTTTTAGGGTTTTAGGGCGTTCGGGCTTTAGGGTTTCATGAGGGTCTAAAGTCCTTCCCAATTGGAAAACGAACTATGGATGATTCGTGCCGGGATTCTCGCACTGTGCTTTAAAGGCCGGTAGATACTAGGGTTTAGGGTTTAGGGTTTTAGGGTTTAGAGTTTATAAAGGCAGGTAGATACCGATACCCCAACTTGCCTGCCCATGCTTGCAGTTAGGTCCCACAGCTAATAGATCGCATTCCTGTTGCTTCTTTACTCCTCTTAGAAGGCAGGCAAGAACGAACAACATGGAGTTTCCGAAACTAGAACCCATACTCACAAACACCAAAATATGAATCCCAAGGGTGTTAAAACGTTGTTGTTCAAAGCTGGAAGCACCCTTCATCAACAAGGCCACAGCGATCGGATCGCTTTCCGGGTAGGATCTCCGCAGCAACACTCCCTCCTTAGAACAGCCGTTACCTATAGGCTCCTTAGTAGTTCCTTTTGGGGATTACCTTATAGGATTCTATGCATGAACCATAAAAAAGGAACTACTTAGGAGCCTATGGGTAAATCAAAGTCAAAAGCCACAAGGTTATGATAGGTCACACTTTGGGGTGCATTGCACGAGAAACCAACTAGTACTTGTCCAGGCTGCTATATATAAGAGTGGTCAGCCATCGCCTAAACCCTCAACTGAAGCCTAAACCCTTAAACCAAAAACCCTAAACCCTTAGACCCTAAACCCTAAACCCTTAAACCCTTAAACCCCTAAACCCTAAACCCTTCACCTAAACCCTTAAACCCTAAACCCTTAACGCCTACACCTCTAAACCCTTAAACCATACTAAACCCTAAACCGTTAAACTCTAAACCCCATATTACAGCGATCGCCTTGACGTGGACTGGATCTTTTATGTTTCCCAGTAACCCCTTAATAACAAGGGTACCCTTTTTTCCTAACTTTCGGCTTTAATATGGAGACCCCCAAACAAACCTTGAACCCTAAACCCTAAACCCTAAACCCTAAAGGGCAAGAGGGTACTACTGGGAACCTAGTCTTGGACCGAGGCCCCGGCTAAGCCGCATCGGACGGTGCATGCTTTCGGTTTGCAGAGCAGACCGATACCAAAGCGGTTTAGGGTTTTAGGTTTGGGATTAAAGGTTTAGGGTTTTAGGGTTTGGGATTAATGGCTTGGGGTTTAGGGTTTAGGATTAATGGCTTAGGGTTCAGGGTTTAGGATTAATGGTTTAGGGTTTAGGATTAATGGTTTAGGGAATAGGGTTTAGGGGTTTAGGGCTTAGGATTTAGGGTTTAGGGATGCTAAAGCCGGCATAGACTGGCAGACACTGTCTAACATGATTGACGGAGACCGCTGTGTGTGTTAAACTCATTTCCAAATATGACAACCTTGATTGTCGTTCGGGCTCGCAGGATGGATCATATGGTTATTCCTTACCCTTAGCATCGAAGGACTCATATTTTAAGGCTTTCGGGCTCAAAGACCCTATTATACAAGGCTTTTGGGCTATTTTGATGCTAAGGGTTAGTCTTGAGGTTCAGAAGGGTTTGCGGTTTAGGAGCAGACACCTGGAGCCAGGATCTGTAACAAAACCCTAAACCCTAAACCCAAAACCCTTAAAACCTAAACCCCAAACCTTTAAAACCTTACCCAAAACCCAAATCCCTGAACCCAAAACCCTATCATACCCTTGTTAAACTGTATAGATACCCCTAGAGGATGCTAAATGCCGACGCAGGCCTTGCGAAGAAATCCCTAGTTGCTGGGGCTGCACTTTGTTAAAGGAAACCACAGGTGGGGAGTTTAGGGGTATATAGGGCTTCCATAAGGCTTCTATGAGGTATATAGACCTTCTATAAGGCTCCTAGAACGGTAACTACCCACCTGAACATGTCCTAGACTTTGTTGCCAGTCCGGCAGGCTTAACTGAAGGACTCCACTTAGATGCTGAGCTCAGAAGCACAAAACAAAAAGTGCAGACTTTCAGTTCTATAAGGGGTCATCTTCTCCCAAAAAGCTTTTATAAAATGTAGACTTTCCGCCACTCTAAACCCTAAGTCTGCGCAGGGGTGCAGTGTTGAGGGGGACGACGGGTCGTAGGATCTGCTGTTGATTCAAGGATAAGGTTGAGGGATGCGGGATTCCATTCGGTTTGGTATTGTAGGGGCGTAGGGTTTAGGGGTTTAGGGGCTTAGAGTTTATGGGGTTTAGGGGGTTTTTAGGGTTAAGGGGTTCAGGGTTTAGGGTTATATGCCGTAACTTCTAAGCCGCAACAGCTGCGTGAGGAAACTTTGGTCTCTAAGCAGAAGTTGATGTGTCGGTCATGCTCAACGACCTTTGCGCTCAATGTTGGCCCTGAACCCTAAACACCTAAACCCCCAAACCCCTAACCCCTAAACCCTTAACCCCTATATAAACCCTAAACTCTGATAATACAGTCTACAAACCCGAAGCATGTCTGAATGCCGGCTCCGCAACAGGAAGGTGGAACCCTGAGAAAAGGGAGGACAGTGCCACTCCCCCGGCTCTGAAGGGTGTAGGGTTTTTAGGGGTTTAGGGGTTTGGGGGTTTAGGGGTTTCGGGTTTAGGGGGTTTTAGGGTTTAGGGGTTTAGGGTTTACGGCTTAAGGTTTCAGGCTTAGGGGTTTAGGGTTTAGGGTTAAGGTCTCAGGGTTAGGGGTTTAGGGTTTAGGGCTTAGGGTTTCAGGGTTAGGGGTTTAGGGTTTAGGGTTTAGGGAGCACCTCCAAGAGTGCATTGTCGGAATAACAGTAATACAGAGATCCCGTTAAGAGATTCTCGAGCCATCATATAAGGAGCCTCTTGGAGGATAGAAATGATAATGATTGTAATAACCGTAACAATAACGCTCGCGATAACGGGAATAACAGTTGTACTAGCAATAATGACAGTAGCTGTAATGATCAGAGCAATGATAATCAAAATACAATGTGTTATCACTCTCAGGCCTGTCACTCTTGCTCCAGTTATTGCTCTTATCATTGCTCTTATGGTCATTGCTGCTATTTGTACCGAAATTGCTGGTCTGAAAAATGAGGGTCATACGGGAACAGACTGTGATAAAAGTACCCGCGTTACGAACCATGCCACATTCATTTGGTCAAGCTCACACATCGCCGTAATGACTTGGACTTCCTACTTGGGCAGCGAGCGTGCAACGGTTGTTTCGGAGGGAATGTGATTGCATAAATGCCGAAACGTTAGAAGAAAGTTAAAGTTGTATTTCTTGGCCGTTACGAATAGTCATGACCAGCAATTTTCAACAGAGGAAATAATCATGGTTAGGAATCACTGCCGACATCTTACTAGTTATCATAATAGTACCTGAGTCACTATTCCCCTCACACCAAAAAGTGAAAAAAAATCCCGGGCTCTCAGTGCCCACCTGTGAGCCCAAACCACGAGCTGACGTGACAACAAGCTAGCTTCAAACTACCATAGATATTGGCCTATGGTATATTGTAGGTATACAGTATACATAGGGCCCTGTATCATGAGCTCTAAGCTGTAAACCTTCAATCCAAACTATTCTTGTTACTATTTATGAGTATTCCAGCTGTTACTGTTGAAGCGACTATGATTAGTATCATTGCTAGCCGTATTACGATTAGCAGAGTATCATTGCAATTAGTATTCATGTGATTTTTGCTTCGTATGATTAATACTCTTGCTTTGATGTTGTTCTCGTTTCTTGCGCTATTACGAATAGCACCCATGTTAACCCTAACCCTGAACACCTTAGCTCCCGAACCAGAAACCGAAAAGCGTAAACATGTAAGACTAAACCCAAAGCCTAATCCGCTAAAGGCTTAAGTTTGGTCTCAATACCTGAGGAAGACAAATATGTCCTGGCTTAGCAATCAACTGTAATATAATGTTGGGTTAACAGATGCCATTATTGCTACTACTACTACTACTACTACTTCTACTACTACTACTACTACTACTACTACTACTATATGTGTTACAACTGTTGCTAGTATTAGTGTTCCTGAACTGTTGTTGTCATTATTACTGCTAAGTTATTACAATTATTATTGTCACCAGTATCCACAGTTTCAATACTATTATTATTGCGACTACGACTACTACTATTGCAAAAAACTATCAGTATTTCTGCATGGTTGTCATTACTCCTGTTACGATTGCTAAAGCTACTCACACTCTGATCACCAGCCTCTTAGTTGCTGACCTCATAGGCACAACAAAGTGTACACTTTCAGTTCTATAAGGGATCATATTGTCCCACAAAGTTTAAAGTGTAGTCCTTCAGCTAC
>CAJNJA010037508.1:0-28673 GCA_905231915.1 Symbiodinium necroappetens
GCCATCCAAGCATCTGAGCCTTAAGGGAGCGGAGGTGTAGTGCTTGTTTGTCAGCACTCTATGCGGCATGCTGGCTGTGCATCACGACGTGGTGTTGCAGTTCATCCTGTACATTGCAAGATGCCGCAAGCAGGCATGACGATATATGGGATCCTTTGACTATGTGGCGGGTGATTGCCGAGTACGCTGCTCGAGAAGAGAGCTGAAATTCAACGGAGTGAGTGCTAGCATTTTCTCCGGCGATTATGGCATCTCTCCTACAAGCTGGTACATAAGTAGTTTCGCACGCACGTGTCGGCAATATCCAAACACAAATATCTAGGATAGAATTGAAACTGATGCACGGCGTGCTGGGACATGTGTATTTTTACAGCACATGCTTCCATCTCAATATTTCAGGAGCCGGCGTGTGTCCGTGTGTGTGTGTGTGTGTCTGTGTCTGTGTCTGTGTCTGTGTCTGTGTCTGTGTCTGTGTCTGTGTCTGTGTCTGTGTCTGTGTCTGTGTCTGCGTCTGTGTCTGTGTCTGTGTATACTTGTATTTGTTTGGCTGCCTGTGTGTGTGTGTGCGCATGGATGCGCATATACCTACACATACACACTACAGAATATGCATGAACATGGATATACAGATACATATACATGCTCGTACACATATGTACATACATGTGCATACATGCACACGCACATGTACACATACCTATACAAAGGGTGATGGAATCGAGAAACCATGTCCTATGCATGAAACGCCGTTTCCAGAAAGCATGCACGCATTTGCCGACATGCGTAACGGATTTTTCACAAACTCACACAGATTTTTCAGAGAACAAGCGCGCTGGATCTGTCAGACATATAAAAGACCGAAATTCGTTAGCACAGGCCCTAAACCCTAAACCCCATGCATGTATACCAAGCCTGGAAATGCACATGGCCCTAAACCCTTAACCCTAAAAACCCCAAATGTTTTCTGAAAAATCTGCGACAAATTTCTGAAAAAATCTGCACTACATTTGTGAAAAAACAACTGTTTCATATTCATGAACCATGTTGTCGTGGAATTCCCGCATGTTTTCTGAAACATACGTGTATACAGACCTACACACATGAACGTCCACACGTCCACACCTACGCACCTGCACGTATGAACACGTGCGCAGATGCACGCATACACGGATACGCACGGACATACTTGGCAGACATGCCTAACTACCTACATACAGGCGGACAGACAGGCAGACATTCGTTCCTACATTGTTGCTTGCACACACACACACACAGATACATGACTGCGTACGTACATGCATGTATACATGCATACATGCATGCTGCATACATGCATGCATGCATTCATTCCAGTACTTCACACACTGAGACACGCATAGATTCATGTATACGAACATGCAAGGCGTGGGCTTGGAAGCTGAGGCCCATCGGCGCAAGAGCCTGCAGCGCTCGACCTGGCTCTGGTTTGCGAGCATCATAAGAAGCATAATAATGATTCTAGCAAAAATACCAATAAGCATCATAAATCATAACTCATAACATCATAGCAATGACAGCAATGATAATTATAATCCTGATGATATTGTTGTAGATCATCATGAACGGAAACTTGCACTTCAGCTTGGGCCCCGGACGGGTGGAGCAGAAGGTCTCGGAACTGAGGACGATGTGGAGTCTTGCCCTGGAGCTTCCCCACAGACTCAAAGCCTGGCTAGCACGTACAGCTTCGAGATCCAGAATCGTCATTTGCGTATGCTAGGCGGCCGTGAAGGGATCGAAACTTATTTTAAGAACGGGTCAAGGATCACGGGCAGGCGAAGGCTGCAAGTCTTTGTGACTTGTCGTGTGCTGGCTTCCCAGCTTCCGCGGACCCTCGGCATCCAGCTTCAACCCATGAATTCTGACCACAAACCTATGTTATTCTATCCCCCAGCCGATGCACCTCAGAATTGCGAAACAGCACCCTTTAGAGCCCTTCCAAAGATCTCCAAATACCTCTGCTCCCTTCCGACTCTGAAGTGCTTACGGGGAGCTTTCAAAAACCCTGCCTTCCCCTGGCAATATTACCGCTCGTTAGAACGGAAAGAGCTGCTGATGGGACGATTTGAAGTCATTACGGTTTTTGCATCAAGAAAAACTCAACCCGCAACTGTCTCCATCTCCGTACCTGAGTTGCTGGTGTCGCCGCCCTGGATCATGCCCTGGCCTCGGATCATGTCGAGTCGACGAAGAAGCACAATGCACAGCGCCATGCTCTGCTCTGAGAACAAGGCTGCCAATTTCCGAATGGACAAGCGCACAGGCAGGTCGCCACAGGAAGTCCGGGACTGCCTCTCGTGGCTGACATGCGCAAATTTCGGGGATGTTCCATTAGCAAGGCACCTGCTTGACGACGACATAGCCTAACAGTGGCTGCAGCAATGTCAACATCCATCGGCAGCAAGTGGCAAGTAAAGGTCGAGCGGCCATTTCGAGCGAAAGAGCGCAGATCTTCTGGCAGCAAGCTGCGCGACGGTGCCAAGCCTGGCTGATGAGAGTCACCGTGATCATCCGGGTCGTCTAAGAACGATCCTGGTGGTAGTGGTGGTAGTGGTGGGGCGGCGGCAGCGATGACGACGATGATGACGACCATCATCATCAATCATTCTCATCATCATCGTGGGGGGGGGGGTGGTGGTGTAGATGGTGAGGGTCAGGGTGAGGGTGCTGAATTTGTCAACAATCTTCTAAACGTTACTGCCGTTCTGACGATGATATCATGATGGTGGTGGCGAGTGAAACATGATGGTCCATGGTAACAGCTTACACGGGACTTTTTCGCAATGGCGACCACCGTCCGGATTAATTATGATCCGTTGCCACTATGAACTATGAGTAACTGACACAGTGCCATCAATAAGACAATCGGTGCTTGCAGCGCATCCACTTGGGCATCCCGCTCTGCACTTCTTCGGACTCTGACCTGACCCGAGTCAACAGCGAGCCATGACGGTCTGACCCTTTTCCAAGCACCTGCACAGTGGTGTAGCAGACACAGTAGCAGACGTAGCCGCAGCAATGTGAAGGTGCTCCTCAAGTTCGCACAGTCGTTCGAGCGACGAAGCAATCATTGACTGAAAATGTTAATGACAGGCTCTTGCGCAACTGTATGCCACATGCCCAGCAATCATTCTTACTGATGTACACCAGAATCCGTGCAAGCAGTCCTGGCAAAACACTTCGATAAACGTGCTGCTTGCCGTCCTGAGACTTCGAGTTCCGATCTCTGCGACTCTGTGCGTCTGCGGCTCTGTGTTTGCATGTGTGGGCTATTCCCGGGCAGAAATTCCGGGCATCAAGGCCTTCAGTCAAAACACTGCATTGCGAGCTGAAACGTTTGCACGGGTCCTTCCCAGATGGCTGCTTGGCCGCCTTTGCAGAACCAGCTGTCCTTCTAGGCTTGCCGAAAGCACCAGGTCAGGCCTGAACCAGTCGCTTAGCGCAGAGTCTCAGAGTCTTCAGTCAGCTCAGCCCTGAGCCTCCTAGCGCTGCTGATCTCCAGGCAGAGAGAACCATCAGAGTCCCAGCTGCTGACACACCAAAACAGGGGCCAGTCCTACAAGGGCGATCTCAGAAGTGCCAGGAAGCATCGGAAAGCCACTCCCCAATCCTTGTCGTTTCCACTGGCCCTAGCCACATTTAGGTCCAGGATGTCCGGTCCCACACCTCCCCAAAAGCCAGACACCGAGCACTTTGATGCCATGCGAAGAGGGCTTCCCAGGCCTGTTTCAGGCAGGACCGATGGTAATGCCACTCGCCTGGCAACTGTCCCCAATGTGGACAATGTGACGTGGTCTTCTGGCTGCCCTCGGCACGACGCTTGGAAGCTCAGCCGCCGACTCAAACGGAGCAAGCGGAGAACTCAGAAGCACGGCATGCGAACCTGCGCTTCGCCAGGCTTTCATTGGCATTGGTACTATGAGATGCTACTACTGTAACCCCACCCTCGTACGTCTCCTGGGCTTGCACCAAACAGCACTTTGCTGAGCTCTGTGCGCCTCTCGATAATGAACTCAAAACCTCAAGGAAAGCATCGCAATCTCATCATGCATGAATGATCGGATTTCTCTTTGAGGTGGCAGCTATGCTTGGTCTCCAAGTGCCGCAGTCGTACCTCGCTTAGAACTCCATCTGTGTTTTTCTGACATGCCACAAGCCCGAGCCCGCTTCCAGGTGCTGTGCAGGGGCACCTGCCGCCACCATCCGGGAGTGTGCTCTTTTATTTCTCTTTCGCAGTAGCCTCGCAGCCCTATGTACTTTGTAGGCCGGTGAGGGGAACGCTCATTTTGCGAGCATGTAAAGGCCGAGTTAGCCTTCCCAAACGCATGGGCTCTATACGTGGAGGTGCACGAGCACCACCGTTTCAGTACGTTTCCAAAATTATCTTGCTTTTTCTTTGAATGCCCCGAAGCTGTTAGCCCGAAGGCTAGACAAGCCTTTGGCGTTTGGCGACTCAGTTCTCATGCAACGAGCAAACCGGACCGGCGCCACTCTGCGAGGGGGATGCTAGCCTGTGCCATGCACACCCCTAGGCAGGCACTCTGTACGGGAATGCTGCGGAAACACTGAAAACATGTCCAAGGACCCTAACTTCCATGGACCAGTACTAAGCCAATTAACTCGATCTCCAGCTGTGTTTGGGGTCCCGGAATATGCGCCCACGCACTGTCCATGTACCTGGAGCAAGTGCTTCAAAAGGCTAGGCCGTGGGTGCAATGATCACTACGAACCAAGAGCTGCCAGAAAGATCTGACATGGGTGTTTATTCAGAAATTCAGAGAGTTGTATTCTCACCGTTTCCATCCTTTTTCTATAAGGTTTGTCGGACAAACTCAGCGTTATTGTTCAAAAGCAACTTCATCGGATCAGGCTGTTGGGGTTTATGGGGTCAGATCTTCCATTCAGCCCTCAGTTGTCGCAAGCTCCAAAAACATCATTACGAAGCGAAACTTGCCCGGACGTCTAAAGCTGGAAGCTATGACTTGCAACGTAAATCGGACATCACGCCACTCAAATGAGCACGTGTCCAGCATGCATGTACGGAAGTGGCCATGCATGAGAGGCAGCTCTCACGCTTGGGAGAAGCTGCAGAATTCCGCCCGCTCCAGACCTTTACTCAGCGTCTGAATCCAGGCACAAAACTAAACATTTCATTCTTTAATTTCTGCCCATGCAGTCCGTTCCCGAGTCTGTGCAGCAACACTCCAGTGCTAGAGGAACTGGTACTGCAGGCCTTGTTCATCATGCCAGCACTGTGCCTATCTGGGGGGGAGCCATCTCAGCTTTAGACGGATAGCTCCACGGAAAAAGCAATAGCCCAAATGCAAAGCACGACCACAGCTGTGTTGTAGCCTTGTTTGAAAGCCGCGCTCAATGGAAGATCAAAAAGAGCGTGTAGAGAGCCACGCAACCTGCGGCACAGGCCAGCTCTTAGTCACACAAGTAGCTCATCTGCTTCTTCGTTTCGGACCTGGCCTCCGGACGCCCTCGGAGGCTGGAGCGGTCGAGCTAGAGATCTGGGTATCGTTCTGCTCCGATGAATTGCCAGAGGGAGCTTCTGTTGTAGTCAACCACGGCGGCAGGATTCCAAACGCATGATGGCGCAAAGAGGCTCTAACCCAACGTCCTCAGTGAGCATCTGGTGAGACAGGTGATATGATCTCAGAGGTGCAGGCCGTTGAGGTGCTACTCCATATGCTGCCCTATCTGACTAAGGGGATCTAATGGGTGCCCAGCTTTGGATTTTACAAGCATTGCCCGGACCTGAAGTCGCTAAAACAGTGCTGAGCAGTCCCCCCAATCCTCAGCATACTATCATACACTACTTTTCAAATCCTTGTAGAAACATCTCTAAAGGAGCCACCGCCTTTCATGCCACGGTTCCCGAGGGTGTGAGGTCGGCCGCACCCCAGTGGCCGTTGGTGGCAGCTCCCGGTTGCAGTGCAGAACAAGACTCCTTCTTGTCGTTCACCTCAGGTCTCAGCTACTTCCCTTCAGATCCCAGGAGAAAGGGTGTAGAGTTTACTATTTTGTGCCGCCTCATGGCAGGCCCCGCATCAGCTTTTCACAGGCTGTGTCAGGCGCCATACCACCAAAAGCCAATAAACGCAAAGCCTTCCCTCGTGCAAGCATGGTGCTGCCCAGTTCGCATCAGTAATATTGTACTCTGCCTTGGCAGATTGAACCCCGGCTGAGACGGTGCAAAAGAAAGACTATGAGGAAGACTGGACGTGAGTAGAAGTGCAATAGTGTCGTGGCGGTGACGATGACAATGACGGTTGCGGTGTTGGTCGTGGTGGCAGGGACGGTAGCGATGGCAGTGGTGCTGGTGGTTTTGGATAGTCTGCTGTGGCGATGTGTCTAGTTGTTGCTGTTGCTGCTGCTGTTTGCTACTGCACTTTTCACTGTTGGGATAGTTGTCGTCCTGCTCGTCGTCGTCGTCGCCTTCGCCGCTGCTGCTGCTGCTGCTGCTGCTGCTGCTGCCCCTGCTCTCCCGACTGTGTCGCGCGGCAGCTGTAACACTCGTTGCACTTGTTCTGTGCGAGTCGCACTTGTGTTTGAGGTTTCTACTGCTGGTAAAGTCCAGCCAGCCCTTCGCGTCACCCCGGAGTCACCCCGGAGTGCGCTTTCCAACGCACCTCCCAATGCAATATCCTAGTCCTAGCATCTCTAAGCCTCTATATGTAAGTCAGCCCTGTCTTCCCGCGAACGTCTTGCAGCGTTGCCCGGCAGGCATGGCCGTCTGTCATTCTCACGCCACCACTATAGCACTGATGTAGCCACGCCGTGGACATGACTTCACAAGCCTGGGTCGCCTGCCATTAAATCCTCCCATTTCTGCGCCTCCTCAAGGTCCAGATGTCCGTTCCCATTGGCTTCACACGTCCCCCACTCTGATACTAACCTTCGTGCGGCCAATGCAAAGCTGCAAAGACAAAGCGCAAACAGAACCATGAACTTTGCTCACTGCGCTGACCGCACGTTTCTGCTGACAAGCTGCAGTGCTACCCCCATTTCCACTGCCTTGATTGCCTTATCTCGCAGGTACTGGTGATGCGTCCCCGCATAAAAGTGCAGGGTGTAAACGATATTGTCGCCTGGCGGAATGCAATCAGCCGCAAAAGTCTGTTGCATAAACCGGGCACCTGCCTTGAACCCGCTCATTCGATGCAATATCAACGTCTTGCGACCAGGTTGGAGTACCACAAATGACAATGTTGTCCGAATAAGGCCGAATGACCTGCGCCGATGATTCTGCAAAATTCTGCAAATACACGGCTGAAGAACGCTTGCACGAGTTCTGCTTTCTACTTCTGGCAAACTTGACTCAGAAGACAGAAGAATCAACAGAGCAAGGGCCTTGAGAATTTCCTGGTGGTATGGCTTGACGGCCTTCCGAGAGCTGACACGACACTTCACAAAATCCATCGGCTCATGTTGGCGTAGCACAAAGCCTTTGGGGAATACTCGTAAGCACAAGTAGTTGCAGAGAAATTTCAACAAGAGCTTCAACTTTGGAACGGCTATAGATCGACATGTCCGAGCTTGCAGTACCACAGGACGGATGGTCCTGGCTCCAACTCTGCCAAGTGGGCTCGTTGAAAGTCTCGAACAGAACGTTTGGCAGGTGACCATATGTTTTGGCCTGCACAGGAAGCGCACGATGAGACTGCATGAGCCCCCAGCAAGGCAAGACAAGTGCATTCGTTCGGCCGGAGTGCAATCCGTCGGAAGAACGGCTTTGCTCTTGCAATATTTCTGTTGGCGTGATGGTCGTGCCAGTCGACAATGACGTACAAGCCTGCCGGACAAGTCATGGGCAAGGCTGGCAGAATCTTGGCGGGGTCGTTCGGGCCTAGAGCGTGCGCGGCCCAAACGACTCGCACGAGTTTGCGAAACCTGGGTTGTTGGATGTTGGCATCCGCACGCCGGAGCTTGTGTCGGGTTGCAGAACAGACAGTGGCTGCAGCAAGCATCATCATGGCGAGGCACTCTCGCTCTGGTCGATCGAGATATCCACCAGCTTCTACCCCCATGGCAGCACGGATGATCTGAATTCCCCAATCCTGGGACAAAAACAGAACATACCGGAAGGATTAGCAAAGTGTGGCGCTGGGGATGCGGCACGCTGCAGCCATCTGAGCGTATCCTCGTTCCAGTATTTACCTCCCCACCTCGGCTTCCCAGGCATGCCGAGCCAGAAAAGGCACAGCAGCTAGGGCTGCGGCTCTGCTGCTTACTTGTTCACCCGGTACTTGTCTTCAACAGCATCATCCAACTTATGACTGGCGCTCTCCCGCACAACACTCTGGATGTCCACGGCTGTTTCTGCGCGCGTTGGCATGTCATTGGCCAATCTCTCAGAGTCCGAGGGCTCCAAGGCTCTACACTGCTGTACAATAATGGCTGCAGGGCCAGTGCCGGAGAAGACTCGTACAGTATGCCGCCAGTGAATATAGAGCATTTGCAGGACGGCATCGCTCATCACGGTCATCATCGCAAGTGACCGATCAGGCAAACCGTTGGTTTGGGTTGCTTAACCCGATTGTTCCAGCATCTGCGGCTTTGGCGGACTCAACCGCCACAGCATTTCTAGCAAGCACTGCGCTCGCGCTTGCTCCACCGGGGGACACTGGAGGCATGCCTGTCAGTAAAGTCCGCCGCGCTTGAACTCAGACACAATCGCATTCACCATCACAGGCCTGGCGCACCCGTATTTCCGTCGAAAAGGCTCGCGGGCTGCGGCACCATCCCGATTGGGCGCACGCCCGGGGCCGGCTGCCTCACGAGATGGACCGTCACATCGTTGGATTCATTGGGCCATCAGTATCAGTCCTATGGAGTTTTCTGCGCCAAGCTTCATCACAGGCATACCAGGAGCCCCCAACCTTGCTGCAAAAAACTCACAGAATGTAGAAAGCAGAACCTAAAAAACCAGACTTGCCTCGCCTCTCCAGCATTAGCAATGACACTCGCTGACAGGGAGCGGATGGACTTGGCAATATTGCGGGAAAGGTGGCATGGGCGGTGTCATCTGGCAGCCTGCCCTTAGTAGCTTAACTCTTGCTGCTCTGCTGCGCTCCAGCCCAGCCGAGCAGTTTAATCTGAGGCTCATGGGACGAAGGACGGGTGCACCTGGAGCCGGAGCTGGAGGCCTCCGGTTTCCAGACACTTCAAAATCCAAGCGCAAAAACCTCACTAGAGATGCCAAGCCTGATCATTGGGGCCTGGGTGTAGGCCACTGGAGGCATGTTCCTGAGGCGTCGTGATGCGCTGTGCTGATTCCAATTCCAGGCTGCATGTTCAGGCTACTGATAGCAGGGCCAAAGCACAATGCTTGGAGGATGTTCTCAAGCTCCTTTTGAACAGCCTGCAGACATGCTTCAGGTCATGTACTCGCGTGCATCGTAGGACATGCAAAGTGAGCTACTCGTAGCCTCAGATTGGTTCTGCAGCTCTGAGGATTTCATCAGGTGGGACTCCGCAAGCCGACCTGTGGAAGACATACAGCTCAAGATGCTACCCACGAGGCTTCGCATGCTTCGCGTTAAAGGCGGCCAAGATGCGGTGTTCGTCGATGCCTCCCAGGTTTTCCGCCAGTGCACCCGTTTGGCCTTGCAGAACTTGGTCCAGCATCTGATGCATCCTTGGCACATCTCAGAAAGCTGCACTGAAAGCAAAAAAGCCGATGTTCCTCTCCAAGGAGCTGCTGCTTGATCAAAGGATCGCTCATGTTGGCCTTGTTTCCTACCTGGCCAGATACAACCCCTGAATGTCCAAGCCAGTACTCTGTAGGCCATGCCTGTCAAACTGAGTCCATTGGTCTCCGACTTACAGAATCATCAGACAAAACATCGAACGAGCATAATCATCATACCCGCGCCACGTAAGCTGACGAAGCGGTCAAAGTTTCAGGTTCCTGTTTCCCCTCCACTTAATCCCCTTCCTTATCCTGGCCCTCTGCCCCCCCACCCCGTCCAGTGGCCTGCGGCCGCGCTTCGCTTGCAGCCGGGCCAAGGCGGACCACGCGAAGCGTTTATAATCAAGTTTCTGGGGCTGTCTTGGGAACTCAAGTTTCTGGAGAGGCAGAGCATCATGTATCGATTTCCTTACGTGTGATGCCACACTGGCCTCACTCGCTTTCCCCATGAGCATAGAGGTGTTGCCCGCAATGCTTTCCAGCATCGAGTGGTACCTGATGCCGCTAAGCATGCCAATCGTATGTGAAGATGAGGAGGCTGAGTAGGCTATAAATGCATGGTTGTTGCAATGCAGCAACTGAACCACGAGCTACCACGCCTGCAAAGCCAAGTCGCTGCTTCTCTTTGCCCAGCTGATATGCCAAGAGATCCGCGCATCTGGCCAGTTCTGCTCGATAGCGCACGACCTGGGAGCCGACCGCAAGAGTGTACGGGAGACGTACATAGACTGTGAGCTGTGAAGCAAATGCCCCTGGTGAGCTGATCTTGTTGTACTACGGACTGGCACATTACAGCAATTCGAGTACCCTGTGTGGCACACATGAACGGCTACAACGCACTGGTGCCCGGCATCCTCAGTCAGCTGCTGAACCTACGAGTAGAGATATTTGCAGAAACTTCGCATCTGTGGCTTCAGTTATGGGACACTTGGCATCGCCTCACGCTCGAACTCCAGGCAGAGTTGCTCCGTCAGTTGTTGGCAGAAGCCGCGAAATGCATTCACCTTCCGGCGACCAAGCTGCAGCATCGTCAAACCCCGTGTCGATCCAGCCTTTGGGGCTGTCTCCACAGCAGCTGGGCTGCCCCCGACTGCCGACCCTGGTCCCGGTCTTGATCCAGGCGCGGGAGATCGCGCGAGTGCCATGGCAGGGACTCCACGGATGCAACCTCTGAAGGCTATTGTAAGGGATCTTCCTTGCGTCACTAGATGCTGCAATGCTGCAACCTCCATGGCTGGTGCAACTTCTAGAGATCTACTTCAGGCATGGCTTGTGGCCGAAATAAGCACGGATAATTGCGCAGCTGGAAGTCTTCTGAAAACTCCCCTCGCAACCATAGCTTCCGCGCGTCTCCCTGCGTAGTACATTTAGCAGAGGCGCTGTGACCAGAAAAGCGACATGCCGCGGAGCCGGACAGGTTCGCCGGTCTTCTGACCTCAAGCTCAGCAAGGAGCAGGCATAATGTAATTATGTGCACGGAAGTGGGGAGCGAAACAACAAGGAGGAGACTCTAAATCCGATTCCTCCTCCTCCCTCCTCCTGCTCCTCCTCAGATCGTCTCAACGTCAACGTCATCACCATGATCACCATAATCAGCCTGATCATGATCACTGTCAGCTTCTTCCTCAAGTATTCAACATGAGGATCGTCGTGTTTGCTCCAGTCTCCTCCTCCTCGTCGCAGAAACAGCAGTAGCATCAGTCCACTTGTGCTCGGAGTCGCGGTATGAATGGGTTGTTGCTGTAGTTGCTGTGGTTGCTGCTGCTGCCGCTGCTGCTGCTGCTGCTGGTCGTCGATGGTTGTTGGCTGTTGGCTGTTGAATGTCGTGCGTTGGTTTCGGCAGTCGCGGTGGTGTGCTTGGCTGCTGTGCAGTCTACCTCTGTCGTGGAGGAGCAGTTGCAGTCTTCGTCGGCACAACAGACTGAGGCCATGGCTCACTATTTGAGTCCCAACGACCCTCAGATGTCCGTACTCGGCAACAGGACTTCCTGCGCAGATCTCGAAAAGGCTCTCGGTACCACAATCGGCCTCGCAGAAAGGCGCCTTCTGGTGGAAAAGGCAGTGTCGACGTTCCAGTCACACTGCTGGTGCTCGAAAAGCTGGTGCTCAGCGAGCTCGAGCTCGCAGAGCTGGTGCTAGTGAGAGTGGTGCTGGTTTCGGAAACACTGGTTGACCTTATCGGAGAAAAAGCGTACGGGTAACGCCTGCCATTCCCTGTCTAGAGTACTCTCAGCATCTCTCAGCCAGGAGGCCGTGATGTGCTAGTGAATGTAGCCGTTTCACCGGCGAAACTGCAATAGCCCTCGTATGCGCCACCTCGGATGGAGATCCGTGAACTTCCAAGAAACTCCCTGGACAACAGAGAACTCCAGTCGTGCCGGAAGCGCGGTGCAGATGCTGCAGCAGCGCATGTTCCTACTTTCGCTATGAAGAAGAAAAGATCAGAGGACACACACCAAAAGCGCCACGTGTCACTGCAAGCCTTTGATGCTCGATGCTGATCAAGCTACCATTTGGCGGCGGGAGAGGAACAGTATCACAACTACCGCTCGGCGCTCCACCTCATGTGCAGGCTTGCATCGTGGGTTTTGCTGTGGTCGGGAATCAGAAGACAAACTACAGAAATCTGCCCCCATTCAGAGGGGCAGGAGTCCATCTTGCCAAGAAGCACGCCCAACTCACGCCCGTTCGGGTTGAGTAGCATGCGCCAGTCACGGCTTCACTATCGCAGCCGCCTAGCAAGGTGCAGCGACCACGAACGCTGGTGCTTCCGTTCCGCGAGCCGCGAATCTTTCGGAAGTGGCACAAACTGCCGAAGTCGTGCTGTCAGGCTGTGGACCTCCCTTGCATCTTCATTGTACTACTTCGCCTCCGAGTTCGTTACCTGGTCGCTGTAGTGCCACGCTACAATCCCGGAGTCCAGACTTTTTGAGTGATGTGCCCTTTGAGATCAGCTTTCAATACCTTTCGTTGCCTGAACCAATGTGTTCAGCCAACTCCTCCGGACATCCACTAGTCTAACCGACCTTTGGTTCCTTTCAACACGGGTTTTAGAATCACATCCTCAAGCTAACATGAGAACAAGGATCCGGCCTGGAAATGTGGGCACTTCTGTACAGCGTGTCTCTGCCATGCTTATGCCTCGGCTCCAGACAAAGTTGAGCTTATGCCTTCGCTAGAGGGAACTGTAGTTTAAGAACCCGCCAACATACGCACACCTGATTCCTCACCATCCTCCCGCCCCGACGATGCTGTGCCTAAACCAAACACAGATGCTGCCCCTGCGCACGGCTCGAATATGCTCGAATGCCGAGGCGAACGTATGTAAGCTCAGCCAGGTGTTTACAACTTGCAGCGGGGACTTTGGAAACTTCCAACCTTGCAGCTGATTGCAGCTGTGAAGCTGCTGCCGTTTGCTGTGGCCACGACCGCGGACGCACAAAGCAACCTCGTCATCGTTCGAGTTCTCCTCGGCACCTTCCGTCTCCCGGACCTTGGCTGAATTCCGGGAAACCTTCCGCTCGGAGCTACAAGCATTAAGCAGCGATGTGGGTCTGTCTGCAATGCGTCCATGGGACGCTGCGGCAGCATTCTTCTTCATCGTAGGAGCCCGATGGAACTCACTCTTGGAGACGTGTCTACGTGTCCAGTAACTTGAACGCATAATGGCGAGCAGCGGCAGGTTGCAAGAGTGCAGCGACACACTGAAACAGAAGTGCAGGCTGAAAGCATGAAGGAGTCATGGAAGTCATATCGTCACGGTTCCCTCGGGCGCACCACGTGGCCAGTTGGCCACCGGCGAGCTCGTCTTTGAGGCGGCACACTACTCGAACTCACCACCTGAATGGGAAACTAGTGCAGGCAAGGACAACCAAAGGCCCGCGCAAGCAGCTCACAAGCGCAAAGGGCAGTGAGTGGTGCACTGGCACTGCAGCAGCGGCCAGCACGGAGAGGGTAGCTCGGTGCGGTCTCTGCGTGGCCTTCATTGCCGGTGCGAGGGACGAAGCGTTGGACTGTTGGACTGGGAAACCCCACCTCTGCCCGTCTCGGAGGAAAATGAGCTCCCTGGTCCAGATGAAGAACCCGAAACTGCTTCCTCACTTCGAACTGAGGCTGGCGGTTGGCCTTCCAGCGGACTGGACACGGCGCGAGACCACGCGAGCATCCCAAGCTCAACATCTAGAGGATGCAGAGCCAAGTGTCTGAGTGCTTCATTGGTCTTCTTAACTGCGGGCTTGAATGCTGAGAGAACTTCTGCGTTGCAAGAGTAGCGAGGCATTGTGGGCATGCTGGTGTTCTGCTGCTGCCCACATGCAGCTTGCCTTTGCGGCAGAAATGGCTGCTTTGAGCCTTGAGCATCAATTCTGGTGCTCTGAGATTCTGACGTCACTGACGACGCCACAAGCTGCGCCGACCGTAGACCAAACTGACCGTCAAACGTATTCCGCCTCTTCCAGTCTGGAGAGCCGGTCAGTCCCCTGAAAAGCAGCTGAAAATAGTGACGGGTCCCAGTGCTCGGAACCGGGGCCCACTGAGGCAACGGCTGCACTGTGCTGCACATGTACATCCTCCTCGGCAAAGGGTGAAGGAAACACGGGTTGTCTGCGAAAGGGGCCGACAAGGGGCTGACAAATGCTGGACAACTGCCGAAAGTGGATTCATCCAGGTCACATTGCTGATGGAGCCGCCGTGACTAGGGGAGATGACTTCGAAGGTTTCACCACTGGCCTGGCCCATTGTACCGAGTCGTCATGGGTTCGAATTATGCGCTTTGTACCCGGAGCACCTTCGAATTGATCAGCTGGTGCCTCCTCAAAACCACCTCGAGGTCCTCACAAAACGAAAAAAATCCGACGGCGCCTGCATCTGAATGGGTCTGCAGCAGTGTCCTCTCGGATCCTGCTGATCTCTAAGACGGTCAATTTGTTGTCCGTCCTGTCAGCCACGAGCACTGACTTCATGCTTCCGTTACTTCTGTTGCAAAATGCACAGTCCTGATGCTGCGGACGAAATAAATGTGCTTCGCACCGCTTTCATCATTCTGCAAGTCAGTCAGGGCTGGCAACGGAAGATGACAGTGCGATGCATCCCCACTCAGGGTGTTGCCGACGGATCTATCTGGGCTCGGATGATACTCACCTTCATTGTCAAAGGCGATCGGATTCCAGTTGACATTCGCAGCCCGAAGCCCACCAAACCGCAGCCTGGTTCTTCTTGAAGACATTCGCAATTTCACTCATGATCATTGGGACGTCTTTGACCAAGCTAATGAACACCTTCCGCGAGACTGCTCAGGATTGCTGATGTGCCCTGGACGTACCCTCGCATCGTCCGCACAACATGTCGGAAAACAAGCAGAGGCGGCCATAGTACAGCTTGAATGGAGGTCGTTGCTAAAGCCGATCTCATTTCCGGTATGCACTTGGATCTGCACGGGTGACAACTTGAGCAGCACGGAATGGAAGAATTGCAAAGCGCTAACCGGGCAAGGCAGACAGTTGAAATGTCGATCGGGCCAGCGGTGCCCAGCTTCTCTTCCTGAAACTGCAGAAATGCTGTTCCGAACGGAGTGTGCGCTTTGGACAAGAGCGCCTCGGTCAGCATTCCAGAGGCGGCACGGCTCGACCTGCACGAGCTCAATGCAGCACGCGTGAGACCACCCAGAGCCGGGCCTCTCATCCTGCACTCGCCGGGCATGTTGATGCTTCACGCAGTACTGCACAGCCTGCGGAGAAGTGACCGAAGACACTTGCGCTTGTAGACTAGCCAGTTCCTCCTCCACGGTGGGAAAGAACCACTGGTCACCGATGAACTTCTTCAGGCCCGCCTAAACATTACACACAGATACTTCAACAACAAAACTTCGATCCTTTCTGAGCAACATCTCAGATGTACCAGCAGCCGGAGGGCCTTGCGAAGAGTCTTGTCGACCCGATTGCCTACCATGGCAAAAGCCACCTGCAGAGCGCGGTCTACGACAACTCTTTCGTTCCTCATCCCAGAGCACATGCTTGGTCTTCAGGAGGTCTGGCAAGATGTCTACATGACTGCTCACAGGATGCAAAGTGCCTGCATGTTCCTCATGCGGAAGTCGTTGACCACATCCTGCTGTGAAGCGAGGCAGCTGGAGATCCAGGGAGTTCAGGCACAAATCGGGCCGTACTGGTTTGCTGCTGCATAGTAAGTGCATTTTGCCAATAGACTCGAAGCTGACACAGAACGTCTCCTTGATGACATGGCATGCAGAGGAGTCCACACTGATCACTGGCGTCATTTCCAAGACTATGTACCTGCAAACGTTGCGCGCTTAAGGTGGCAAACCCGCCTTTGGCGGTTCGAAACTATGCCTTTCACTGGCACAGTAGTGATTAAATCCATCATCCCCTCCATTGCCACCAGCCGGACACCCGCAGAGCACTCGGTCTTGTTCACAATATCCAGGTCACTGACGTGTGCCAGCAACATGTCCTGCTGTTGAGAAGAGAACATCAATGATCGAACGCTAGGCTGCAAGATGCTGTCCTTCACGAATGAAGCATTGGCAAAGTACCTTGGCCGAGCAATGATGTGGAAAACATTCTGCAGTCTCTGCAGGCTGAGGATGGTACAGAGATGAACCGATCCGTGCGATGAACACGTTTTGAATAAAGGTTCCACTGCTCTCCTGCACGGATCATCGCTTCTAGTTCGAGACATCTAGGTCTGAAGGAGGATTGCAGCTCGACAGGGATACTGATCATATGTCGGTCTGAACGGCTGGCTGTCTGTCTGTCCGTCCGTACGCAGGTATGCATGTATGTATGTGTGTAGGTCTGTATGTATGTATAAATATATATATATATATTTATACACATACATATACTTGTGTGTATATGTATGTAATTACATGCGCTTCTCTGTGTATTTCTCTATGGATTGCAAGTAGGCATTTAGGCATACATGCAGGTCCTCACATGTCACGTGTGCATGTACGCATGCATCTACGCATGTGCGCATGTATGTCCGTCTGTATGCCTGTATGCCTGCGTGCATAGGTGTGTATGTACTTGTCCTTGTACGGACCTGCAGCATGTTGAGCTCGATGTGCTCTCTGTGCAACGACCACTGCTTGTCACGAGTCTCCATGAGGCACGCCACCCTGCGCCGCATGAGCCGGAATCCTGCTTCATGTTCCGATAGATGGAGGTCCCAGGTATCCGCCACAAAATGGTAATTTGTGGTCCTGAGTTCGGCAACAGTCGTAGCCATCCGGAATCAGCTTGAATAGGCTCAGCATCCGACTTGCGGACTCGTAGATGACAATGATCAGGGACAGGCCAACCTTAGCATGTCCCAGAAATAGCAGGTCCAAGAGTCCAGGTATGAGGTGCACTCCATGGTTTAGGCTATTTGCGGCTAACTGCTTTGCAAGTCGCTGCGACCATGATTCCCATGAGAACGCCCAGGAACAGCGTGCCCAGAAACGCAGTGACCTACGGCCACACTTCGAAGCGACGCCTGAACGGCGGGATGCAAGCTGAGTGTCTCACCCAGAGCAGAAAGTCATGCTTCTTGACGTGAAAGAGGTGCTTCGCCTGAGAGAACTTCTGCTCTTCTCTGCTTTGGCGCTGGATGCGCGCGCTGAGTACACGCGGATGGCAGTGCCTCCCCCAAGGCGACCAGGGGAATCACCGAGTTCATGACAATGGCGGCCAAAGCAAACTGAGCGCAGCTTGCCAATGTCTTTGTTTGTTTTATAGTGTTTTCCCAAGGCGTATATCGTGCATGGTGCATGGCGCAGTGCAGTGCTGAAGCGCTTGGACACTGGAATTTATGGCAGTCGCTTGAGACTCGGCAACTTGGATCGAATGATCCCATCAACTTTCGCCTTACTTCACAACGGGAAAGACAAACAAACTCACCCTGCACCCACACCACCACCCCCTTGCCCATCCCCATCCACCCACATGCACACTGCAAGGATTCAATAAGCATCCTTCATGGGTGTTTTGCCGGACGAGTGCACACACCAATGGCCAATGTCAAACCGCCTGCCTTGGGCAGGTAGTAGAACAACGGGGTAAGAAACCTTGCAGTTTCACCACTCATGCCAGCAACAACCAGGCCCTCCAGTAAGCTACTTCTCCAGGAAAGCAAGAGAGGCGGATATGCGGGGGAGGCCTGATTTCTGAGTACAAAGCATGTCTGCGGAGATACTCAGATCATTGGCAGGTATGGACCTAGGAGTGAAGCCGAGGCACAACAAGGTGCAGAGCATGACAATCGCTGTGATGACGCCGGAGAGCTGAGTTTGAGCTCCTCCCCAGGCTGACTTGAACGCAACTGTAGAGTCAGAGCCGCTGATGGCACTGATACTATGTTTTGGACGATTCGCAAAGATGCTGAACTACATTTCAATGGAGGCATTAGACAGAAGCGCTGCTGCCTACTATTTCGCACTCACGACTTGGAAGCAGCGTGCCTGTGGAATTGTTCACGGCAGAGCGGGAGAAACTGCAAGGTCAAATTAACTTCACAACAGATGCACAGGAAGACGTCTGCACGACACCTGCCTGCCAGTGACGGGGTAGCAGGAGAAAGCTGCACCAACAACATTGGAGATTCCCAGAGCAAGCATTTCCTGGCCTGCCTGGACAGGAAGTCAGTGTGACTTGTGACGCGGGCAATTCACCACCATGTTCTTTGCATAGCCGTCAGCGTGACTTTTTCGATCCTTTTCAAGCGATTCGGGCAGCGTCAGAATCACAGGGGGCTCCTGCTCCTTTGACCTCATCAGACTTAGGGCAGCGAAATGGCCCAGGAGCGGCTCTGACACTCGCAACACAGACCCTTCCGTAAGCCAATGTCAGCCATGTGACCACAGCTGCGGCCCTTTTCGCTGCCCTCTCGCTGTAGCCACCGAGCCGAGCGATGTGGTTCTCTGGCCTGGGACGACAAGCGAACCTGTGACGGCCTGCAAAGTCTAGGGCTCCCGGGCAGACTCGGGTAGACGTCCCCTTGCGAGCTAGGCGCAGCGTGGACCACTCCGGTCCAGGGCGACGCTCCCCGAAGTGCCGGCTGCGGTAGTCCAGCATGGCCGGGCAAGTCCTGGCTGCCAAGAACGTTCCAATCCCCAGCCTGATCCCCAACCGCAACCGAGCAATGGCCTCGCTCCCTGCATGAACTCCGCCTGCGAAAAGGCTCGGCAACTGAACGTTAGTCTCACTGCCACTGAAGGCACTGAACCCATGATGCAGCCGAAGGGCCCACGCTGCCTGAGCTTCCTTGTCGTCTCCTAGCGTGGCTTGACGCAGCTGCATCAGCTGAGCCACCTTAAGTCAGCTCTGTGCTTTCATGGCCGCTGAATTGTGTAATAGGCGGCCGGAGCGCCTTGGATGTCGGATCAGCTGCCGGGGCCTTTTCGATGAGGAAGTTGGCGTGGTGGACCTGAAGGGAGGATGCTGCCTGCAGACTTTTCCCAAGCCGCGCAAGGCCATTTCCGGGCATGTTGCCACCAGCTGCTGCGGAAGTGGACCGGAGAAGGCCATAGACGAGGCCCAGATGCTGCCTAAGCCATGCAGCCACTATACGCCGGTACCACCTTATGCACTAATGCCAGACTGCTTTCAGGCAAGACTGCTGGGCCATCTCTTCCATCGCAGACCGAAAGTCTCGGCTGCATGCCCGGAATAGAGGCTGTTGTTCACAACCTGGGCACTCTGTGGCATCAAAGCCCCAGTCGGAGGCGGAAAAACGGATGTATCTTTGTGTTTAGGCAAGTGACCCTCTGGTCCAGCGCTTGGGTGCGGCTGATCTCAGCATGCACAAACTCCCAAAACGCCTGACCTGGTTTCGCTCGGCTTTCACATCACATCGTCTTGCAAGGCATCGGACTTTTGTGTTGCCAGGCAACATGCTGCACTTTTCCGCATGGCCATGAAACCTGGGCAAGGACTGGCAGCGCTTCCAGGTGCGAGTCGTCAGCATTAGCCCCGTCGGCAGCCCGAGGCTTAGATGATTGGAGGCTCTGAACGTCGCGCAGATTGGGCGGTCCCGGTGGAAACGGTGGAACACCAGGCCGGACTAGTAGGACAGATCGGGCTTGCGTCTGTGGTGGGGCAGCTAGTATGTCGCACAGTCACTCTCCCGAAAGCATGCCGTTCTTCTGTGCCTTGCACTATGGACAACATGAAGGACACTGGCGAAAGCAAGCTGCCGATGTTTACTCCAATGTCTTCGAACTCCTTCCACGATCGAACGAGTTTGGAGGCTATGCAACTCTGCATTCTCGGGACTTCATGTCACAAACAAACATGGGGCGGGTCCTGCTGAAAGACTATGTCGGTACCATCTGCCATACATTCCCTGACAATTTCATGCACCTGGGTTGACGTCAGCCATAAAGCAGCTCCTACCTAGTGAGAAGCTGACGAAGACCGTGTCAATGCTCCAGGTCTGTGGCCGGCTGAAAGTACTGCACATCAACGTCTGTGAACAGGAAGATTTCATCAGCGTCCTGACTCAACAGGTGCACACTCACAAGAAGAAGCCGCTCTTGTTGTTCTGAGCTCTCTGCCACATCATTCAGGGCTTTGCCGATCTTGGCCGACTTGTACCTCTGCATACTTTGAATCAGCGAGCGAAAGGGTTTTGAGCTCTTGCACACGACCGATGCCCGTGGCATGTTGTGGTCTACACTTATGCGCTTACACTAGCAGAGTCATGAATTCAGTCAGAGAGAGAGAGAGAGAGAGAGAGAGAGAGAGAGAGACCATGTCTTAAGCCTGGAAGCAAATACGTCGGCATGCCACCACCGGCTCGATTGTTGCCTCGCCAAGCAACACCGTGTCCGAGAACGGCCCTCGCACCTGCCTGGCTACGAGTAGCATGCTTGAATGTTCGATGTCCGTGGCCTTTCAGGTCATCGAGCACATCCTCACACAAAGTGAAGTCTGCAAGCCCTCCACTCTGTTCCAGAGAGGCCACCATCCTCGGACTCCGCTAAACTGCAGTTGCCAAAGACGGTGGGCCATCAGCTCGACAACGAAGACATGCTTGTGAAGATTCATTTTGGGAAGCTCTGGATGTAGATTGATACTGTGCAGAAAAGTAAGCGGGGATTGCCACAGAAAGCAGGTTCGTTGGTTGCTTGACGGTGCAAGCTCACGAATTCGCCGAGGTGCTGATCTCGCAGTGGCACGAAGTTTCGGTCATAGAAAAAGAAAAGCTTCCTTGCTGAGCAGAATATGCGTAGGCTACATTAGCGGCTACATATGGCAGTGCGCAATGTCCAACGCAACTGCTGCGAATGCAAGCCCACTAATTGCCATCTCAGCGTCATCTCATGCCATTACAGAAAATCGAAGAGCATTGCCACAGCGTGCGGGGCGGGCAAACCAGGCTTGCGTGCTGGATCGTGCTAGATGCTGGACTGTCACCATGACAACTCGGCAGGCCTAGCAACTGCATCCATTCTCGCCATCTGAACACTGAGCACGGCTTTTGGACTTCACAGTTACAGCAGCTGCTGTACTGATCACGGCACAAGATCAAGAACTGAAACGCCACATCTGTCAAGCACCGGAGCACGCAAGAAGCAGGCCTCGATCTCGTAGCCATTGGTAGCTGCCAAGTTCTTCCCAATGGCAATGGACTCCATGTAGCCGATCAAGCAAGCAGACCTGAGCGGAACAGGACTCGCAACTTGAGACCTGGTCGTTTCCGTTTGCACGAAGATCACGAAGGCCCCGGCATTGCAGTTCCGACGACGGTGGGGATCTTGTCCAGTTGCCAGCTGCCGATCTCAGGAGCACATAGCTACTGTACACTCATGGACTACAAGACACACGAGCTTTCTGAGTGCAGGTTGATGAGCTCTGGGTGTTCGACACTTATTGGAAACAAGCCCGAGGGAATCTCCCCAACCTGGCAGGAATGACACTAGAAAATTGATGAAGGCCGCAGCAAAGAATTACAGGGGGGTGAACGTACTTGACGTGGTACTTTTCGCTCATATCCGGCCACCTCACATGCGCCCAAGCTTTGGATTCAGACAACGGTTGCTTGTGAGAAGAGAGCTCTGCTTCTGAGAGCAGCACGCCCATATCAGCACGGTTCCAGCGACGCAACTGATTAAGGGGCCTGAGGAGATGGATTGAAAGTCTGACTGGGACTAAGACATCCCGATGTTCACATACTGAGAAAGAGGCCCATGGGAGCCAGCATCTTCAGCCGTCGGTACCTGCATTACGCAGAGCATCTTGTAAGTTCTGAGAGTAGCTCGGAGCACCTTGCTGCAATTTGCTTGTTGCTGATCAAGTAGGCCAACCAAAGAACTCCCAAGAGCAGGGGCATCCTGATCACGGACGAATCAAGCTAAAGTCCACACAGACTAGTGACTAGAGTGCTTGTGGCACAACGCATCTTGCCCGTTGGCAAGACCATGTTCACACCAGGGGTCGGCTTCGTTTCCTGGATATTCATGGCGACCTGGGTGCACAGGACCCATTGACCCATTGAATCTCTACTTGCAAAATCCTGACCGTAACGAAGCCTGTGGAATCCTAGACGAATGCGTAAGAATCAACATGCGGCAGCAGACAGTGAAAGGGAAATGGACGAAAAATGGATTCGACTGGTCACTCACCGATCATGGTAGAAATGGCGACCAAAAATGGAAGCAGGCAGGTAAGATGGGGACCTTCTAGAAAGCAATGCCTCCTTTTAGTGTAATTATGACGGGAAACAAGGCTTCTGCTGCTAAAATGTGGAAAGGCTCGAAGACACGGCTTTTCAGTGAATACGACGCATTTCATTTCGGCAGACTCCCAAATAGGCCTGCCCTAATCATGGTGTGGGCTGGAAGAAGGCTTGATACAATTCAGGTGATGTGATTGATGACAGCTGCAGCTTCCACCAAATACGGTGCGGAAAAACAAGATCTCCGCTAATTGGCTGCCGCGCGTTAGAATGCGACAGAATTGTTGGCATTCCGTGAATTCGAAATTCGAGTTGCCAATGATACAAAAGCGATGATGCTCATTGACCGTCCTGGCGGCTACGAGTGTCGGGATGAAGAGCTCTTGTAAACTCAAAAGAAGATGGTGTATTACATGCCTCAAATATGCCTGCCGACACTCTCGGCTGCTAAAACAAACACTTGACTGGTGGGGTTTCATCCTGCAGCCCTACCTGCCAGCTCTGGCTGTCCGGGAGTATGGTTTCGAAGCCAAAATGTGTCGCAAATTGAGCTTTCTGTGACTTCATGAGTGTGGAAAGTGAAGTTGGCAAAGTTTAACAGGGGAGGTTTTGCTTCAGGCGCGAGGCCACGCTCCCTCGCTCAGGGCCAGTTCTGGCCGGGTCCCCTCTTAGTACGGCGTATTTGCAAGCAGAGTGCTGGACAGGCCTGAAAAGCTTCCCCTGAGTCATTACGGCATATTTAATTGGAGCAGCAGTTGCTGGGCAGGCTCGAAAACAAGGCTTGAACTCAAAACCAGTTTTGGACGGCCTCGAAAACAATGCTTCGACTAAATAGGGCGTGTTGAGGCCAGTTCTGGACGAGCCTGAAAACACACTTTAAGGGCACCCCCCGGCAGCCTGAAAACAGTCGGGGACTTTTGCTTTAAGGCAGACATATGCAAACAATTAGGATGCTTGGGGTGCCACGACTTTCATCCGAAATTCAGCTAATGTGGCTAAATACACGAAAGCACATAGAAAAGTTGACTGCTAACATGCTCCTTGAGTTTATTCCAGGCCAACACTTCAGCAAAACTGGTCTGCTTCATTCCTGAAACCATGCCGCCAATTCGGACAAAGGATTGGAAAACAGCGCTCGTTCCGTTCCGGTGCAAAGATTGACAGAGACCCCGGACTGAACACCACCCGGGCCCCCTTATAACAGACTCCGGGAATCCTTCGAATAAAATGATCAGAACCACAAGCTCAGGCTTCCGCGTTGATGATTGTGTCGTAAATGTACTGGGACTTCGGAATGTCGTAGCCCAGCATGTACCTTTGGAGAAGTGGCGCTGAGGCGGTCCACCTTGTAAGGGTTTGGGGCACTTCAGCTGGCTGAGGCCGATGATGATGGCGGCGCCACTGGTAAATCCACTGATGACCTTGTGCTAGGAGCCGATCCCTCCGTCCTCTTCACCCCGCCTTTGTCAAAATTTGCTCCAAGGCCAAGACTGGGTGGCCTAGAAATGTGACCAGAAAACCCAGTTTCAGAATGCTCGCCGCAACCTGCATTCGTGCAACTTCGGAGTGCAGAAGCCACACTTTCAAAATGTTCAAAGGAGCCGTGTCCAGCTATGCGTGTGCCTGCATCACACCGACCAGCGCAGCTGCAAGGCAAGCAAGGCCAACGTACTCGCTGGTGCACACCTGGGCCGCTGCGATGCGCAGCCCACCCCGATGCCCCTCTGATCCCTCTCTCTGCCTCGTACTGTGCCTTGCCGGCAACATTGCACTCCTCAGCTCTCGAAGCCCGAAGTTGCCCAGCACTCTGTGAGGTTTCCTCTTCGGTCCCTGGCCGGCCCGAGGCTTCCGTTGAGGCCGGCTTCGATGAGAAGCGACACCTCGAAGCCAAGCCGGAAGAGAGGACCCGGAGTGAGTTCGGAAGCCGAGATCTGCGCCATGGCCACGGGACCCACGGCCAGCTGCCGGCTCTGGCCAAACAAGGCATAGACGAGCGTGGGCACCTGGGACGCTGCGCACCCCTCTGCACTTTTTCGCTCCCCCCCGTTTCGGCCACGCTGAGATGTCAACGCAAGCCGAGTACATGCCATTGATGTATGGAAGCCCTCATTGCTTACAAGAGCCATCGATGTCGGGACAGCTTACACAGCATGACGTGGTGTCGCCTGCGATTGCTCCGTACGACATGCTCTGCGGAATCACCATGACACCGACCTGAGTCACCAAAGGACTGTAGAGACACCGCTGACGAAGAGGGAAAACCGGCTAGCAACGTGCCATACCTAGGGCGCACGATACCCGCCATATAGGAGAGCGAGAGCAAGGGGTAGAGGGAGGGAGAAAAGAAGCTAGACGCGGGCAGACAGCAGTCTGCCGGGCAGGCAGGCAGGCAGGCAGACAGAAAGATCGTCGGTGCTGCGCGCACTGAAGGTTCATTTGGCCCCAAGCCGTCAGACCAGCCACGAGGTCGGCACGAATCTGGATGCGGCCACACATCGGTGTCTCTACAGAACCCGTTGGCGATTTATTCGCTCCATGCTCCCTCACCTTGTGGAAGGTGAGCTCTGGCACCCACTGGAGGATCGTCACGATCTGAGAACTTCTGAACTAAGACTGGAAGATTGTTGGCACCTCTGCAGCCTCTGCTTCACAAAAAGATATGCCTTGCTCATTTTGTCCAGCATGGTCTGCTCTCTCCGCGGCCTGCAGAACATGAAGCACAGTCGTCGTTTGCTCCAGCTTCAAGTCCGCGCGTCGACGAGTTGAAAATATTGCCCAGTCTTGTGAAAAACTTGCGCCGCCCTACGGGAAACCACGGCAAACTCAGACTTGCACACGAAACAACCGAAGCACGATCCCTGTGAATGACAATCAGAGGGTCCCTGACAAGGTCGATCAGCCGACTCTGTACAATGGTTCCACAAGTCTTCGAAGAGTGAACTCTCCTTGCTCTCAAGGCATTCAACATGAAACTCAATGGTCCCTCAGCCAAGACCTGGCCTCCTCGGCTTTGCCTTCGGCGTGGCGCTATCCTTAGGAGGGCAAAGCAAACTAACCAGAACGAAACTCAACACTTCTAAAGCGATGGCCATTCATCATGCAAACCCTCGTTCGGAAATGTACCAATATACCAAGTCTCATCCACAACACCATTCAGGGAGTCGACACCTTAGCTGGCCATCTACCCTCCCATCACAAAGGTCAGAGCAACCGTGGCTTCGACAGGATCGCAGACATGCTTTCAGTGGATTGCTTATGAGCTGGCGCTCCTGGCACACAGCATCACAGTGTCCCTCGAGCTGGGTTGATGAAGGCTTCCCTTCCACGGGCTCCTGCAGGATCTCGCGCTGCTCTTTGGTAGTATCTTCAGAGCAGGTGGTGATCTCTATGGACTCGCCCTGGCACTGTGCCGGCCACACAGACTGCGGTGAATCTCTGGCTGCTTTCCCAGTACACGAACACTTCTCGACGCCCTATGACTCTATGACCCTTCGGTCACCTTCTCCATTTTGCCAATGAAAACTTCGTCATGCTTCCATCGAGGTTCGATCCTTGGTGCAAGCTTCCATGTCGTTTCGCCAAACATCTCCTCCTCCCTGGGGTACACACCCACTCCCAATCGCAACTCCATGCATGCCGGCCATGGCTGCAGGATTCTGTTCCGAAACTGCCGCGATTCGCTGCTCGTTTGCATGTATGAGGCTATCTGCGTCTCTGCTTCTGCTAGCCGGTGTGGCTTCGGAAGACAACACATTTGCTCCATGGTAGGGCGAGCGCGGCTGTGTAGAGCTTGAAAGGGCGGAAGATACGGCAAGGAGCGGCTGCCAGGAGGGGCTACAGAGGGGCCGAGATGCAACAAAGAGATTTGGGAGCACTGCTTCTCGTATTCTCGCTGCTCCGAACCACTCGAGCATCCATGGGCGCAAAGTGCAGCGAGGCAGCGTTGGCCAAGCTGCTTCCAGCGCAGATCTATGTACAAAGGTGGAAATGGCCCACAGAGTTTGCAGGCCCTTTCTCATGTGGTCGCTTTGACAGCTATGATCTGCCGTCTCATGCTGCGAGGGCGTGGCTCAGCATCAGGGTGAGGTATGCATTTTGTATGCGTATATGTCTACACCCATAAGTATGAGTGATGAAAGAGACAAACTCGACCAACATACATACACCATGATAACTGCACAAGGCATCTGAGAGGACCACAATGTGCCAGACACGGAGACCCATAGATTTAAATTTGGTAGGATTAGATAAGATGAGATTAGACCAGACAGGTTAGGCTAGGACCTAGGTAAGATTGGATGAGATCAAACTACTGGTAGATTAGAGTAGTGAGATTAGACCAGCCAGACAACAAGATAGATCGGTAGACAGATAGGACAGGTAGATAGACAGATAGACAGACAAACACACCGACAGGCGGATGGACAGTTAGAAGCTAGAATCAGGTGGGTAGTTAGTCGTTGGGATAGCAAGATAGTTCAGATATATCGGGAAGACAGGATAGCTGGAATGGACTTCACAAATACCTTACAAGTATTGTGAAGTCGCGGTGCAGGATCGGAGATCCGCAGCGAACCAGCCGCCTGCGAAACAATAGGAGCGAGATAGGACACGTTGGACATATTCTACAGATAGGATAGATAGCACAGACAGGATAGATACTGTAGGGTAGGATAGATAGGATGGGGTACATTAGGACAGATAGAATGGATAGATAGGTAGACAGATAGATAGAAAGGTGGACAGGCAGGCAGACAGACAAGCTGATAGATAGACAAGCAAACGGGCAGACACAAGAACCCGTCAAGTTCGAAACGAAACGCGATAGAATCTAGCAGAATCTAGCATAGACTCAACCCTCTGCTCGGGAATGGGACGTCCGAGGTTTTCAAGTGCGAAGAGCTGGGTTTCGGCAATCGAAATTTGTCTACATTATCATCGTCGTGAACTTCTGCAAGTCTGGCATGCCATCCTCATCGTCTTCGTCTGAATCCTCGGCAGATGGTGCGAGGAATGGATGTTGGCTTTATCGCGAAGTCCACAAAAAGAATCTAAGGAGAGTGAGCCATGCCATAGGGAGCCAGCCTGCACCTGGCTTTCAACCGATGTCTGACACATGAGGATTTCTCACAATTACCTTCTCCCGGTTTTGGAGACCCCCCCAAACAACAAAAATCCAACGCCCAAGGCCCAAGGACTTTTGACTTGCACAAGAGGAAGTCTCTGGTAGGTACGAGAACCTAACTAAGATAAATAAGTTGAGAGGAGAGGAGCGGGCATGTCCATGTGAATCGTCTCCGAGAGCTTCTTCTCGGAGATCTTCGCCTCACTACCTGGGCCGCAACTAGGCCCGGCGGCTGCATTCGCCACGCTTTGACAGTTCACCAAACGACCCTCGCAACGCTACCACAAGCCCAAGCCAGTAGCAATAAGAGCACAAAGCGCCACCGAGCAGCCTGAGCCCGAAACACATTCCCGTTCGCAGCTCTGCTCCCCGGTGAAAAACACTGGTGACATGCACCGGGTCTCCAGCTTCTCACGCGCCTTGTCTTTGGTCTGCTGGATCTTTTCCTTCACCTCCGTATGCTTGGATGCATCCAGAAGAGAGACTAAACGACCACCGAAGCTTGTGTTGTCTGCCTTTGCAGCCGCCCTCTCAGCGGCTAGCTTGGCCACATGCTTTGCCAAGCCTCGCCTGGAGTATATCTCAGCACGACGAATGCACCTTGCACACGGAGAAAAGGTCCAGGTCCCTGGCTTATTTTGTTCGCCCTTCGGCATCTTGATCATCGCATTGTAAACCATGCTCTCTGTTACCTTAGCATTGACAGCGGTGCCTCTAGGTGCTAAGATTCACCACATCTCACCGCTCCTCGTAGGCGAATACTTCCGCTTTCAATGAGTCTCCAACTTGCCAAGAGCACGTCCGCTCTTGAGGCTGGTGCCGCCCACACAAAGCCCAGTGGTCCACCCAAGCCTCCAGCATTTGCACGATGATCCCAGAATTGCTGCGAACACCCGGGGCGTTGGCGCAACTTCAGAAGGCGAAGGCTCTCGTCGTGATCTTCAGCAATGGCGGGTGTGCTAGCTGCTAGCTTGCAGTTCTGGCTGTCGCTACATCAGAAGCTTCTCGGAGTATTGATCTTGAAGCTTATTGACAAAAGCGTGCCTCGAGTACATGCGCCGCTGTGCGCTGTGCGCACCATTACGAATGATGAGATGGCATATGGCAGGAGAATGGCACTTGCTGGCCCGA
>CAJNJA010037519.1:0-28668 GCA_905231915.1 Symbiodinium necroappetens
TTTAGGGGTTTTGGGTTTCAGGGGTTGAAGGTGTAGCATTTCTGCTTCTTGCGTCAGGATAGGACTTCCCCGTGCAGATCCGGCTTGGGTGGACAGGGTGCAGACATTCGGATGCCTTGCTCTGCTAAGAGCGCGTGGCCAAGTTCAACCCCGCTCACGGCCTAAACCCCAAAACCCTAAACATAAGTGGGAGAGAAAAAACCCAAAACATCAAAACCCTAAACCCTAAATCCCCAAACCCTACAACCCCAAACATCGGAACCCTAAACCCCACAGCCCTAAACCTTAAAACCCTCAACTCTTACGGCTTTTCGGGGAACCCCTCGGGCTTGAGGATTAAAGTAGGTGTTGTGAGGATTAAGTACGGTGGAGGCTTTCGGGGCTTCAGAGCCCCAAGCCCTTTTTTTGGGGGGGGCTCAAAGATTTGAGGATCAGGGTTTAAGGCTTTGGGTTTAGGGTTTTAGGGTTTAGGGGTTCAGGGGTGTTAGGGTTTAGGGGTCTAGGGTTTAGGGGTTTAGGGTTTAGGGTTGTGGTTTGGTGTTGTTTGAACCTGGGACGGCCCAGGGCTGAGACGAGACACCGACTTAACTATAAGGGTTTATGAGGGTTCGGTAGGCGCTCCCTTACGGGCTTCGTTGAAGCTAATAAGGTCTTCTAACGCCTTTTCTTCGTGGTAGAGTAGTAGAGTCAGCAACCCTTATCCGGTTCGGGTTGCCACAACCCCTATACACAGCCAATGGTTAAGTTTCAGTTCTCCTAGCAAACTGGACAAGTGATCCCGAATCTGAAGGCTGCCAGAACCCAAAGCCCCAACCCTAAACCCTAAAGCCTAAACCCTAAACCCCAAGTGTTCGCAACCTTGAACCCCAAGGCGCAGCCACTGGTGCCCAGCAGGTGTACTGCATATCAACTCGGCGTAGGCTGGACTCGGGTCTCTGAGTTTCGTTCAGGTGCTTTGAGATGTACCGTTTAGGGTTTAGGGGGTTTAGGGTTTGGGGTTTAGGGCTTAGGGTCTCCATTGTAGTTCCTTATTTTTTGGCTTAACCAAATATTTCTTAAGGATTGCATAAGGTATCCCCAAAAAAGAACTACAATGGAGACTAGATGCAGAGCGGTTTTGTAAAAAGGAACTCCCAGAGATGCTTGGACCGGAAATTATGAATCGAAGACCGGGACACTTTCCGGTTAATTCACCTTCAGGACCTTACTTCTAAACCCGAAACCCTAAAGGCTAAACGCTAAAAAACCCCTTCGGTCAGTGGAATTGGCGAGGGTCTGTGGTTCGGGGATGTTTGAGGTGCTTGAAGAAGGGAGCAGCGTCTGCTTTTGGGATTGAGGGTTCAGGGTTTAGGGTATACCCATAGGCTCCTTAGTAGTTCCTTTTTGGGATTACATCCTAAAGATAAACTACAAAAGGGAACTACTTAGGAGCCGAGGGGATGCTTTGCGATGTGTGCTTTGCGTGAAAAGTGGGTCCTGCAATGCTTGATGACCTTTATGAGAGATGTTTACAGCACAGTCAACCAAACACCACGGTCAACCATGCAACAGTCGCCGAAACCCGATCATGATTTCAACTAGTCTTCTGCCTCAGAATCATAAGTCAGAAGGCTTGGGGCTTGGGTTGTTCAGGGTTATAGTCAAGATGTAAAAAGAAGAACGTTACGGTTCCAGTGGTTTTCGGGTCGGGGGGGGACAGAGCCTGATCCCCCAAAAGGACTTCAGGACTGCACGTCCTTATATTTATGATTATAGTAGACTATTATAGTAGACTATACCCCCAAAACCCTCTTCGAAGTATTCAGGTCCCTACATTATCTAGGACCCCAAACCCCGTAAAACTTGGCAGGTGCCGGAGGCGCCATGATTTTCCCAAGCTGGTTGATGACATCAAGCGGGTGCTGGCGAAGCATGTTCCTGAGCAGCCCAAGGAGCTGGTCGGAGCGTAGGAGATGGCAGCCTCAGAGTTCGCCCAAGAGAGCCTTCCTTGAATAATTGGGTTTAGGGGTTTAGGGTTTAGGGTTTAGGGGGGGTCTACTAAGTACCACTGTTCCAAAGGGTTCCCTCCGTCATCATATTCATGGTGCAACACCGTCCCAAAGGCCCTATGCTATTGATTAAGACGCCCCAATAATCATCCACACAAGACCCTGAAAGCCGTACTACCTATAGTCTCCATTGTAGTTCCTTTTTGGGTTTACCTTTTAGGATCCTTAAGATATATTTGGTTAAACCAAAAAAGGAACTACAATGGAGACTACAGGTAGACGTTGATGCAGCCATAAACTCCTAAATCTCGGACACCCGGACAGCCGATGCATTCCGCAGAGCCCTGGACCCTAAGCCCTCAGGGGTCCAGTAAACCCTAAACCCTAAACCGTGGGGAACCCTACAATTCACAAACTAAGGGAGGCTCTCAGAGGTGTCTGAATTCGAAGTTCACCGCTCCGACTTTCAGCCATATAGGAGCAGACCACCAGCTCGGGTTTAGGGCCTGGGGCTTGGGGTGTATATTGGTGGCAGTGATCGGGTTTAGGGTTTAGGATCCAATCAATAAATCAGGCCCAAGCCCTCAACCCTAAACCCGGACGGGCCTGCAGGCTGCCGTTTGGCAGATGGGTAGCTTAGGATCCCACTCTGGATCTCCACCAGGCTACGGCGCCCTCCTCCTCTGAACCCTAAATCCTAAACCCTAAATCCTAAACCCTAATTCCTAAACCCTAAACCCTAATTCCTAAACCCTAAACCCTAAACCCTAAATCCTAAACCCTAGACCCTAGATCCTAAACCCTGAAACCCTAAGCCGAAAAGTTCTTTGTTTCGGGTTTCGGGGATCCGAAGTTTAGGGTTTAGGGGTTTAGGGTTTAGGGTTTAGGCAGCGAGTCCGAAAGTTTTAGCCTTTGTATGTCTGCGGCTTATTTAGGGTTTAGGGTTTAGGGCTTACCTATGGTCTCCATTGTAGTTCCCTTTTTGTTGGTTTAACCGCTTCTGTATGAAGGATCCTAAAAGGTAGCCCCAAAAAGGAACTACAATGGAGACTATAGGTATTTGGCCTTCGATTTTGGTCTTCGATCTTGGTCGGAGCTCCAAGGTTAGATGCAAAGAGGAGTTCGCCGTCGCCAGGATCCCACAGAAAGGTACCCCCTAATTCACGACGCAAGTCCTGCCCAGACCGGGGGGTCCAAGTACTCAAAGTCTACCAGATCGTGCTTCGGCAGGGTGCCCAGGACTGCCTCGAGCTAATTACACAACCTAGTGTTATCTAGGTTTGTCCTAGAAGCCCTCCTGCAGAATTTATCGGGGCCCTACAGGAAAGCAGGTTGGAACACTGTTCTTGAATGTTGTCTGAACGAACAGCACCCTACAACAACTAGGTTATTCATGGTGGGCTGTGGTACACAGCATTTTTGCTTTATCGTAACTGAACTGCCCCAAACCCTAATCCCTAAAAACAACTTGACCGGATCTACATGAAACGCCATAAGCCGTAGATTCGCAAAGCAAGTTGAACCAACTTTCTGGTTTTACGTATGCCCTCAAATCCCAAAACGAAAGGAGCCCTGAACCCAGAAAAAAACCTTAAAGGAACCCTAAACCCTAAACCCTCAAAGGAGCCCTAAACCTCTAAACCCTTAAAGGAACCCTAAACCCTAAACCCTGAAAGGAGCCCTAAACCCCTGAAATCCCAAAGATAGTACGTACATCGGCTGCGCTTGGACCCCCAGGGTGAGGTGCACGGCTCTTTGAATCTGCAGTTCCAACCCAAAGCGTCCCTAAGCACCCAACAGGGTTTGGGGTTTAGGGTTTAGGGTTTAGGAATTGCTATTCTGATTTGGGGAAGTGTCCCCTCAGGGACCCTAGACCCTAAACCCTAAACCCTAAACCCTAGTACCTAGGACCCTTTGGGCAACAGATCCTTCTCACACCTGGCCTCAGTGTCTTGGCGCGGGGGTTAAAGGTCTGAAAGTATTTTGGGGCTTTAGGGGTTTAGGTTTTAGGATTTAGGGTTTATAGGGGCTTAGGGGTTTAGGATTTAGGGTTTAGGGTTCACAGGGGTTTAGGGTTTTAGGATGTAGAGTTTAGGGCTTTAAGGGTTTAGGGTTTAGGAGTTATCGTCGTTGTTGTGGTGGGCTAAGGGGCATAAGTTGCCAAGTGGCAGGGTCAGGAAGTTGCTGGATGAGTAGTTGATCTGGTTTAGGGTTCAGACTTTAGTGACACGGTTTAGGCTCGGGCTTAGGAGTCTGGTTTTGTGTCACCCAAAGGCTCCAAGTACCAAAATAGTAGCTACTTAGGCCTCCAAAGTATATACTGTACTATTACTTGGACCCTTTGGGTCAAGGACTTGTGAACTTCGGGCAATCACATTGTGAACACAAGGTACAGGGACGGAGCTTAGTCACATCGTTCGATCCACACCATAAGCGGGACGTGCAGACGCGGGTGTCGCATCATCCAGTGTCTATCTGGGGAGTGTTCGCTGCTTGTTTGAGATCGTGGAGACTTGCTTGCTCCTTCTGCGTTTACAGAAGTTTACATAGGGATTCATTCCTGGTACTGCTGAAGGCTGAAGGCTATCTATTCTACACGGTGTCCACGTTGTTTTATCCTTGCAGCGCCGTTGCCGGTGCTGTGTGATGCGATGTTTACATTGCGGTGGCTTATGTTCGTCGTTGCGTCGCTGTTGTTGCCTAAGGCGGCATCTACACATGGATTCGTGCTTTCTGTTTTTGTTTGTTGTTGAATACATCGTCTGCCGGGGGTCTACAGGGAGATTTGCGGCGTTTGTTTTTAGATCCACGCTGATTGTTGTCCATGCAGCGTCCACATGAATAGTTGTCCCACAGTTTGGGAATCCAAGAAGTCATGTCACGGAGATATTGGAGGAGGTGGAGCAGCCTCTTTCCCCCCTGAAACGAGCGATGTGTTCAATGCTATCCTGTTGATGCAAAGCGAGGTTTGGAGGCCCTGTTTAACTTGAGAAAGTCAAAGCATAGGGGTCGGAATCCTCAGCTATTCAATGCTATTCCTGAGGGTTCTTGATTATAGCCCTACCATCATGTACTCCAAACCCCCTATTCTTTTCATTTCCCCGATGGTAAATCTACTCTGTTCTATCCTAAAGCCTAAACCCCTAAACCTCTACACCCTAAAGCCCTAAACCCCAAGATAGACGCTACAGAACCGGGGAGGATCTCTTAGCGAGCACCCCTTTTCTTTTCTCAAAAGAGAGACACGGCGCTTGCCACTTGGCAGATGCGGCCCACTTCCAGGTGCCGTATTGATTTAAAAATTTGGGAAGTTACCTTAAGCTACCATAACCGACTTTTTTGTAGGTTCTTATTATAAACCCGAATATGGAATTTCTAGGGACCCTACAAAAAGGCAGGTTTTGGTAGCTTAAAGTAGGAAGTTAGGAATAGGAAGTTAGGGCCCTGGGGCTCAGGACATTAGGGAATTTGTGCTTGAGGAAAACAGAGTTTTGAGGGTCAAGGAGCTAGAAAACCATGATGAGGGAGGCGTCTTGATTTAGATGTTGGAGTGCTGAGATCACCTGCACACGGACTCCACCCACTTAGTAAAATGCTTCCCGATCGCTTCGTGTGCTGAACGTTGTGTTTCGCCGCTCACGAGTTTACAGCATCTATGAGAACGGTGGCATGACGTTGCTTTCTCTGGGCTTCAGAAGGGATCTTTCTATCAAGTATCCTACTATTTTATAGGTTCTCTGTGAGGGCCCGGTGTCTTCTGAAACACTTTTATCGAGCGGCACCTGGCCAAAACAATTTTCAAGCGCCTCTCTGCGTCGAAAAAGGGTGTCCTCCGGGCTCACGAAGTCGAGAAATCGACCTTAACAGCCTGAAGCCGAAACAAACCCTAAACCCTAAAACCCTAAACCCAAAAAGCCCTAAAATCCTGAAGCCGCAAAGCCCGAAACCTCCAAACCCTGAAGCCCCAAACCCCCCCAAAATCCTCCCGCAACCAGAAGAAGCCCAAACCCCCAAGAACGGGGGGCTCCGCAAGTCTTAGCAATCATTATTTTCGGAGCTTTATAGGGCTTAGGGTTTAGGGTTTAGGCTTATAGGCGGTTTAAGGTTAGGGTTCAGGGGTTTAGGGTTTAGGGTTCAAACCTTCTTGAACCCTAAGCCTTCAAGCCCTTTCACACGGCCAGATGTCCCGCAGCACATCGCACCCTACAGCCCTAAGCCCTAAAGCCCCAAACCCTAAACCATAGACCCTAGACTCTGGACCCAGAAGCCCCAAACCCTAAACCTTATATACCCTAGACCGACCCTAAACCCTAAACTAACGCCGAAGGCCCTGTAGTGCCCCAAAACCTAGAAAGCTGGAGCTGCCGGGTTCTAGGCTTTGTGGGGGTAGCACATCCAGACCCTCCAACATCCCTCGACAAAGGAATATACCTTGTATAGGGCTGCTCAAAGGGATGTATACGGATTTCTATACGGGTACTACAAGAGATAAGGACTACACCTAGAATCATAGTAGGATTCCTAATATGATTTAAGTTATATTCCTGAATTAAGGGATATTGGAAGGTCTGGACATCACAGCCATTGAGCCCGTAGTCATGGGCGCTCTTGAACCCAGAAGACCTGAACTAGAGGGACTTTGTTTCAGTAATGAGGTAACATGATACAGCGACTCTCAAAAGGAAAATGCAGACCACCTTGATCCCTAAACCGGTTTAGCGGTTTAGTGCTTACCTAGACCCCAAAGAACCTACCTTTCTTTCGGACTGTTATATCACAAAAAGGGAGCCCTAAAAAGGGAGGTTCTTAAGGGTCCAGGTACAGCCTAAGCCCCCAAAAAGCCCCAATAGGCCCCTAAGTAGATCCTTTTTCGGATTACCTTATAAGCCATAAAAAGGAACTACTTAGGGACCTATGGGTACTGTAGGGTTTAGGGTTAGAGCAGAAGGCTCGATCCCTTCCTGAAGCTCGTGTCTACACTCGAGGCTGTGACCGTTTGCGGCGCTCCGAAGACGCTCCTCGTCGGCAGCTGGGTGGCTGAACATAGAGGGTTGAGGAATTCTTAGTGGCTGAGTAGGTAACCTTTAACTTTTTGGGGCTTATATATGAAATACGATAATTCAAAAGGTTAACCTTTTTTGGGCTAGGGTACTCAGCGACGAAGAATTGCAAACAAGATTCCGCTAGGGTTCCTTTATTAAGTTGCCCAGACTCGACAGCACGCAGAAGGCAGCCCCCGTTTACACTTGCCTGCCCATGGGGATGAGCAGAAGAACTTGGCTTTCGATTCCGAGCCTTCTGATCCCAACTCCCTTTCACCGAAGCTCCAAAGCCGCTGGCCGAATCCCAGCTGCGTCAGACCCCTGCAACCCCGACGTCAGAACTTCGGCAAAGCTTGCCAAAGAACAAGTTAAGAAACTGCACCCCTGGCTTCAAAGCAATTGCTCTAACAGCATGGCTCTGAACATCTCTAAACTTAAACTTTACTAGGCAGAAACCCCTAACCCCTAAACCCCTAAAGCCTCAACCCAAGGAGGCCTCGAGCCGAGGAGGCCCTTTAAGGGGAGCCTTTACAGTAAGGCCTCCTCCCCTCCAACAGGTGGGCCATGCAATTCCTCGAGGAGACGGAAAGGCTATGATCCATGGCTGTTTGGAGGTTTTTAGGGTTTTAGGGTTTCCAGGGTTTGAGGTTTAGGGTTTCCGAGCTCCAATCTGTGTAAGAAAAGGTTTCAAAGAAAAGGGTTAGGGTTCCCAGAATGGGCTTTGGGGTTTTGCGCGGTGGTTTTTAGGTCTTCAGGTTGGAGGGTTTTAGAGTTTAGGGCTTTAGGGCTTGTGGTTTTGGGGTTTAAGGGCCATTTAGGGGTTACGGGTTTCATTGATCAAGGCCCTACCTTATAATCATCGACAGTCACACAAGGGCCGCGGCGTCTGTTGGGCGCGAAATGTCTAGGTTCAGGAAGTGTGTGCAAACATCAATCCGATGTGTATGGAGGTGCTGAACTTTTGTAAGCCGGGTTGGTTGATATTCTGTAGGGTATTGCTGCGGGTTAGAGCATGACCGGCGACAGACGCTCAAAGTAAGCCAAACACCCAAGCCTCAGCCCTAAGTCCTACAATAAGCTACCAGAACCTACTTTCCTGCAGCTTCTCAGTCTAAACCCCAAGAAAATATGTAGGACCCTACAAAAGTAGCTGTGTACCCTACCCTACTTGTAACTTCCTACCGAAGCCTTCCTGAACGACATCCCACACGGAAATTATTGCCTCGACCGTCAACTGTAAGATTCGCGGGCCAAACACCGAGCGGAAATCCGCTTTCTAATCTTGGGGCGGCGAACAGGGTCGCGCAAAAAAACAACTCCTAAACAGAAGAGAGCCCCAACCTTAAACCCTCAGACAAAACCGTCCCTTGACAGTTCCGCCCGCTGCTGGTATGGAGCATCTGTTCCAAACTCGGCGGATTCTTCCCGATTTGGGGTCTGGTCCAGGTTTAGACTTTATAGAATGCGGAAGCAGATCGTAGTCAGAGTTGAATCATGCAGAGCAAAGCCTAAGCACTAAACAACCCCAACCCACGGGTTTAGGGTTTAATGTTTAGGATTTAGGGTTTAGGGTTTAGGGTTTTGGGTTTAGGATTTACTCTTTAGGGTTTAGGGTTTAATGTTTAGGATTTAGGGTTTAGGATTTACTCTTTAGGGTTTAGGGTTTAGCAATTTGGTCCGTAGCGGGAGGCCCGAAGCCAAGAAGTCTGGGGTCCCAACCTCTGTAAATATAGGGGTCGGAAAAGCAACTCCTTGTAGCCTTGATATAACATCAATAAAGCTGTAGTAGATGTTTTTATGAAGAGCCCTATAATGATCAAGACCCCTAGAATAGCCGTCTTCACTTTAGGACAAACCCCTGCAATGCAGTTTAAGGGTTAAGGATTTCGGGCCCCATACATCTTCAAGCCAGAGGCAGATTGCGGTTAAGGCATCGGCAGGCTCTGCCCTGAAATATGTAGTACAATATACAGGTCCGAAGATTTAGTACTCTGTAGTATCTATCCTCTTACGGTCCAGAAGCCCCGTAGGCTCCGAACTAACCCTTGTCAATATGGGAGTTTTCGAAAACAAGGGGGTACCTTATTTTGAGGTCCTTTTCATAGGGATCCTACCCTAAACCCTAAACCTCGGAAATCCCAGATTGAGGCCCTCTATGAGGGAGAAGCCAAGCCAGGGTCAAAAGAGTGTGCCAGGGTGATTTTAGCTAGCTGAGTCTACCCATAGGCCCCTAAGTAGTTGCTTTTTATGGTTTACATTTGGAATCCTATTGAGGTAATCTCAAAAAGGAACTACTTAGGGGCCTATGGGTAGGCATCTTTCTCCACAACTCAGTCATATTTCTTTTGCACTTCCAAGTGGGTTCTAATTGGCGTTTGGCGACCATGTACTGAGCATCCAGCAGAGCTCGTGACCGGTATATGGTCAGATTTCTGTTGGGGGATACTGGCAACAACAGCCTACCTCATGTGGATAGTCCCTAACTGTTCCTTCTCACGCAAATCAAACCCTGCTGTGGGCTTGAACTGCTCAGGTGCAAAAAGCATTAGGGGTTAGGGTTTAACTGTAAGACAAAAATGGGAGGTCGAGCTACAAAGGGACCCTCCATCATGTAAGCCAGCAACAGTAGGACCCTTACTTCACATAAAGAGTCTAAGAGCAGACCCCTTCAAGAGGCGGCAACGTGGAATTGCAGGAATATGCCTGAACCATGAGGATAGCATCAACTATTTGCACAGGCGTTGTGTCAAGTTTCTGTAGCTTCTGGAGCTTCGCGTGGTAAATCCGCAATGCCGTTGGCGTCAAGCTCAGCGTAGTTGCAATGCCGACAGGATGCCCATCCATAGCGCTAGACGGCAGAGTGAAAATTCTGCACGCGCAGCATGGCTGCCGCCATAAGGGGGACACGGCAGCAGAACTCCTGATGAGCGAGGCTTGCCGATTTATGCAAGCATCACCGAAGTCGGCAGCGAGCACTTCGAACTCAATGTTGACTCCTTTTGCGTCGCCAACCGCAAGCGTCGGCATCGGCGTGGAGGCGCTCGAGGAAGTCGAGGAGGTCAAAGCCAGTATCGAGGTTGTGAGTGGGGAGGTGCAGGAATGGAGACCACAAGACTTTCAGTTTCAAAGGACTTTAGAGAGCCCCGGTAGCATGTTGAGCTACATCTTATATTCGACCGGGGCGAGAGAGTGTGTGTGTGTGTGTGTATGTGTGTGTAGATATATATATATACACGATCCAACTAAAACCAAACCTCGCCTGGCATGCAAGCTGCTAACCCAAGGAGGGCTGGTCGTAATCAAGGCACAGTGGACTTAATGAAGTGCATCAACGATGGCAGCTTCGTCGCAGCCACTGGGCCTCTGAAGAACAGATAAGGTTTTTTGGGTTTAGGTTTAGTTTTTCTTGATTGGTGCGGTGTATTCTTGCTTAAGAAGCAGGAAAACCTGTTCAAGGGCCATCAAGAGCCAGCCAGGTCAAGGTCATGCCAATCTCCTGGACCTCTACAAGTGCCCAGGGGTGAGTCGTGAGCGCTTTCTCCGCTTGCAGAGAAATGAAAAGTCATTGTAGTTACGGACGATCTTCGTGATGGTTCAGTTTTTTTCATTGTTAGTGTGGATCCCTGATCTATAAGGCCTCGTGACATTAGGGGCCTTAGTACCAGGGTCCCACTAAGATCCTCGTAGAGGCAGGGTGCTTTTATTCAAGCGTCGGCATGAGACTTCCTCGTTCTTCCTTGAATGAAGGCCACCAGCGGCATCTATGGGGTCATCCCGAAGATCCCGAGAATCCTTGGGCGGACTTGGGCATCGTTCGGTACCTGAGCAAGAAGGGGGCCAAGTTCCTGTGCCGCTTGCATGGTATTTTTCGCGATAGCGAGCGGCTGTATTGCGTCTCCCAACTCGCAACAGCGTCTTAGCAGCCGAGCAAGTAAACCTTTGACAGCTGTTAAGGTAGCAGAAGTCCCTCTGGAATCCCAGAGGTCAACCTCTCGTCCTTTGGGGATTTTTTCCTAAACCCTGAACCACAAACCCTAAACCCCAACCCTGTGCGTACCCTGAACCCTGAACGCAAGGAAGGCGATTTCTTCGCTTTTGTGAGCCGCGGACCGGAACCGGGTCGCCAGAGAGAAGATGCGCTGAGACCCTTCATGGTGCAGCTGTTCTCGGCCATGAGAAACTTACCTGTACCCATGGGCTCCAAACTAGTTCCTTTTTGTGGTTTATATTTAGGATCCTATAAGGTAACCCCAAAAAGGAAGTACTTTGGGGGTATACCCAAAACGCCGTGCGTGTTTGGGCGCTTGTTTCGGCAATATTTCAAGAAGTCATAAGATGTATCACTAAGCAGTGGGCGTTTTGAGGGAAACCGGCAGTAGCTCCTGGCACTTCTGGTGTACAATAACCCCTTTATCATCCCAGAGCTTAACCTTCAAGCCTAAACCCTTAACCCTGGAGGCCCTAGACCCTTCCTCCAAGAAACTTCCAAAGTGAGGATTTCTACATGATCACTACATCGCCCACTGCGACATCTCGATGGAGAACATCCTTGTCACCAAGAACACCACGGATGGTCATCTCGAAGTAAAGGCCCAGAGGGTTCATGTATATACTACTTTAATGGAACTGGGCCCGCCAAAACATACTAAGGACGGCTCTTTTCGGACCCCATTCCACAACGGTAGTATATATGGACCCCCGGGGTTTTAAACCCACTAATCCCCATCCCTAAACCTGCTTCTCCCTTTTCGGAACCCATAGACCCAAAACAAAGACCGGGATGGTGTTTGCTGTCCCGCTCCCTGCGAGCTGTTCGGTTTCACCTCAGCCGACCTACGACCACATGCCTCGCCTGGATAGTCTGGCTGTTAAGCCCTAAACCCCAAAACCCAAAACCAACAAAACCCCTAAAACCCCTAAAGCCCCAAAACCCCTAAACCCTAAACCCCTAAACCCCTAAAGCCCTAAACCCTGACCCTTTGGGAGGTCATCGACTTCAGCATGGCCGTCCTTGGCGAGAAGCTGAGTTCTGGCCATCGCGGGAAGCCCTCCTACATGGCTCCAGAGATGGCAATCACGCCCCTTGTGTTTTATGTTTATCTGTGTGTGTGTATATATATATGTATATATAAATATAAATCGAAATAAAGATATAAATGTAAATATAAATATATATATATATACACACACGTACATGGGTAGTTCTCTAAACTAGGGTGCCTTTGTAGGCCCCCCAATATACTGGCACCCTTATTTTCAGGACCCCCAAAGGGACCCTATTTTAGAAAACTGGCCATGTCAGAGAGGTTTAGGGTTTAGGGTATCTATACACCGTTGTAGATGGGATCTATACTGTAAGGGTTCTGAACGGGTTCTACAACTTAGTTATCCAAGACCTAATCTTTAGACTGGTTGAGTTCTTGGTCGTGTAGAAGGTAGCGAGTCCGAAAGTTTGTATGTCTGTGGCTTATTTAGGGTTTAGGGCTCACCTATAGTCTCCATTGTAGTTCCCTTTTTTGGTTTAACCAGTTCTATATTCAGGATTCTAAAAGGTAAACCCCAAAAAGGAACTACAATGGAGACTATAGGTAGGTGGGAAGTAGGGTTTAGGGCTTAGGGCTTAGGGTTTAGGGCTTATGGGAAGTAATTACAGTAACACCCTTCTACGACCTCTTTATGGGGAAGCAAGGCCCTTATACGACCCCTTTATGGTCGATTGCTTCGGCGTGGGAGTGGTCCTCTTCTCGGCTGCCGCGCGGACCTACCCCTGGATGTCGACCACAAAGGGCCGATGCAAGTGTTTTGATTATGTAACTCGGTGCCGCAGTAGTGCCCTTTTCTGCTTTCGTTCTTGGAGTTTTCTTTTTTTTTAAGGGGTTTTAGGGGTTGGGTTATGTAACGTGGTGCCGCAGTATGGTTGATGATATAAATCCTGCATTACCCCATAATCAGGAACCTACGATAAATTCTCATAGTTTAGGGTCCTTAAGGTAATGCAGGATTTATATCATCAACACTAGTTCCCTTTTTTTGCTTTCGTTCTTGGAGTTTCTTCATGGTCAAGATGAACAGGAATAGGAAAGAGATGGAAAGAGGGAAGGGATGGTGGGGACCCAGGTACTAGAGCATGGCCACCGAAAATTTTGGAAGACCCGGAAGATCAAGAAGACTCAGAAGACTCAACACACTAAGACCATCGATCAGTGCTTTTCGACGGAGCTCAAAGCGCTCGCAGAGGGGCTACTCGCCCTAGAGCCATTGGAGCGTCTTTCCATGGACGAGGCCGCTTGTCACAGCTGGCTCCATGGTGACGGTACCGTGGCCCACACTCCTTTTTGCAGCTAAGCTTTGTGAAGTAGTAATAATAGTAGTAGTAGTAGTACTACAAACATCTAGGTAAATTCATGCAAAGTCTTATACCACCCAGGGGCAGAATTTGCCCGTGCTCTTCTGGTAGTGCCAGGAAGTCAACGAGTTTGCCAGAGACTCCAACAGCCCTTTAGAACGGAATACATCCATAGTAGCGTCCTTCATAGAGGACCCTGAACTCTAAACCCCAAACCCAAAGCCCCAACACCCCAAACCCCAAACCCTAAACCCTCGCCTTTCAACTGTCCCCCAAAAGCCAACCTCGCTTGTGGGCATAGATCCTTAGCCATGCGAGAGGGAAAAAACCCTAATGACTGCAATGCCAGGACCCTAAACCCTAAACCCTAAACCCTAAACCGTCTTCAGGGGATGTCGGAGTCTCTCGGAGTTTCAACTGTCATCAGGAACGTTTTAGGGCAGGGGCCTCCCTTGACTCCATGACCGGCTTCGGCCTTTTGTAGGGTTTAGGGTTTAAGGTTTAGGGTCTAGGGCTTTGGGTTCAGGGTTTAGGGCTTCTGACATCTGCCCTTTCTTGAAAAATCGCTTTGTATTTCCAGCAGAGCCATCGTCTCAAAACTTAAGGACGGCCCTAAACCCGAAGCCTTAAACCTAAACCCTAAAACCCAAAACCCTAAAACCCTAAACCCTCAAAGCTAAACCCTAAACCCTTGCTAAGTAGGAGGGGAAAAAAACCTTAACGCAAATCACGTCGAAAGGCCTCAGGGAGGATCCCCGGCGCTAGGAATTTGGAACTTTAGGGTTTAGGGTGTAGGGTTTTAGGGTTTAGGGTATAGGGTTTAGGGTTTAGGGTTTATAGGGTTTTAACAGCTCCGATTACAAGCCTTGTGGCCTTGCGGCTCTCAGCTGCACCCAAACCAACTCTTCTAGCAACTTTTGCACATCAACTATATACAGAGCCGCATGGAAACGATTTAATAGTAGGAAGCTATTCTTAAGCAGCCCCCTAAACCCTAAAAGCCTAAACCCACACACCCGCTAACAGGCTGAAGCCAGGACTTGTGCCATTTTCTTATATCATGGAATAGGACCTCACCTCGCTATCCGAGGCTCATTCCCGAGAACCGTGGAAGAAATCGGGTTTAGGGTTTGGCTTAGCTTATCAGTTGCCCTACACTCTACGCCTTCCGAAACCATAGCTCAGAACAGTAGCTACTAAACCCTTAGGGGCTTAGGGTTCTAGGGTTTAGGTTCTGAACCCCTTAGTTTTGAATGCAGAATGAAAGTTCTCGGGTTGACAGGAGCCTCGATGCAGCGTCAGCATTTTTCAACGTGCTGCGTGTGCTCCCCACTAGGTCAACATGGGCTCTCTGATCATGTAGAAGCCCTGAGCAATGACAAATATAAATTCCGAGGATCCCACAATGCATAATCACACTATCCTGGGGTTTAAGGGGTTTAGGGTTTAGGGTTTAGGTGCAAGGGTGATCACAAGAGTTCTTAATGTTTGTAGGGTAGCTTGATATATCACATTACCTCCAAAACAAATCCCAGTTGCAATTATCAAGATTTGAATGTCAAAATCTTATCTTGGGCTCAGGGTTTGGGGTTCAGGGGGTGTTTCTGTAAAGTAGGGTAGTAGGAGCACCGTCTTATTCAAGGCTCCTTGTGAAGGATTCGATTCTGAAGGGTGTTTTTTGGCTTCCCACTTGGCTATGTGGTGGGGGCTGTTCCCTAAACCCTAAACCCCAAAGCGCTTACAACGTGGTTTAACCTTATAAGGTATTTCGTGGGGAGCTGGCCGCAGTCTCCCCGTTCTTCTGTTGTGAAGCTGCCTGCTATCTGCTGCAAGTTCTCGGCTAGGGCACCCTTATGTTTAGGGTTTAGGGGTTTAGGGGTTTAGGGTTTATGCTCGCCGGTTTAGGGGTAATTAGGGTGAAAAGAACGCTTAACCGAGAGCTGAGTTGGGCGGGAAAGCACCTGAATTGGGCCCTAGAAAGCCTTGAGCTTAGCAGGTGAATACAGGCCTGCATAACCCCAAAACCTAAACCCCTAAACCCTAAACCCCTAAACCCCTACACCCTAAACCCTAAACCCCTAAACCCTACGCCCTAAACCCTAAAACCCTAAACCCCAAACCCAGAAGCAGGTGGCCTCTTCGGCTTTGTGAAGCAACGCTGAAGAGGATGAGAAGGGTCATGCAGGGCCTCTTCTCTGCCACCTCGACAGGATCTAGAAAGTAGATCCCGTAAGGGGTTCCTATAAAGTACCCTTTAGTAGTTAGGGTCCCAAATTAGGGGATCTACTTTCTAGATCTGCGTTTATGTGCGGAGCCCCGGAGAGAATAAAGTCCATGCTGGGGTCCGCGGAGAGAGAGAGGGAGGGGGAGAGAGTTCCCTTTCAGATGCTGGCATGGCCGGGCAGCAGGGATAAGACCCCTCACGGCCGGGCCGGAAGATGCTGACAAGATTTTGCCCTAAAAAAATCGCAGTGGCGAGCTGTCGGGAGCAGACTCTTGGCAAATCCCCCGGGCCGGATGTCATCCACTGTACGGCTGGGCAGGGCAGGAACTGTGCGGGCCAGCAGCACCTAAAGCTCTGATCTAATGTAGGGGCCCTAATAATTAGAATAGGGTTTTGGCGTATCTTATAGTTTAATTAATAAGAACCCCACACCCCAACCCTATTATACTATTATACTATTAATCGTAAGGAGCCCCCCAAACCCTATTCTAATTCTTAAGGCCCCTAGATTAGGCTGAGAGTTGAATCCATGACTCCGACACCCTGAAACCGAGGGTGACATGGGCGCCTGAAGGAATACTACTACTAGAACTGCTGCTACTACTCTAATAATATTAGCAAGAAGCAGAAGAATCATAATATTGATGATCGTGTTTTTGGTATTAATAACAGCAGTAACAAGAACACTAACAATAACAATTAATTTAACTCTACTAGTTTTATTCATACTCATATTCATATTATTACTACGAATATGAACACCAATGTTACTAGAAACAGGATACAAGTATCAATGTTACATTATCATCGTACTCGAAAAGTCTAATAACAAGACTGAGAGCTATTCAGTATCCCCTTGTAGTTCCCATGTATACTTGCAGAGTTATAACATAGCCCCAAAACCCAACACATGCAGTAAGATCCGCACATGCCAACCTGCACAGCCGTGAAGCATTTGCCAATGCGGCGTTTAAAGTTCGCCGTCCCGGTCTCCTAAAAAATACGACGTAGGGAAGAAGCAAGCATACGTTGTGAGACTAGACAGGTATTGATACGGAGAGAACCCTTATGTGGGAGATCCTGCCACCGCCACGGCAAATTCTGTACATTTGAGCCAGTGGTGTCGGAAAGAATGAGGCTAACTGCACTGCACAAGCTGAAGCTCGTAGCGTAGCTCGCAGTCCTGCATCAGCACTAGTCGCTTCCGTTGGCTTCACTTCACCAGTTCCACATTCGATAGCCAAGAGTGTGCCAGAGACATGGGGGCTGGGTGGGCAAGCCTTCGCCTTGCGGAGCATATAGAACCCTACCATAGCTAAGCTCTTTGGATTTTGAGCGGGTACTCAGCCCCGAAAAACAGCATATCGGCTCGCTTCTGCTGCGAGAAGTACTGGACTCCGTTTTCCCATGTACTCACGGTTTGAATCAGATGCTGGTTTTGATGCTGGGGGTGCTTCCTCACCCCTCGCCCCGTTTTACAGAACCTGCAGGGACCCCTACTGTTGATGATATAAATCCTGCACTACCTACAATAAGGAATAGGCTATAATTGCCATAGCTTTACTGGCCTTCAGGTAATGCAGGATTTATATCATCAGCCGTATGGAGCCCTGGAGAACCCTTCTGAACCCCTGCGGAGCCTTGATAGGAAGTCGTACAGAACCCCCCGTACAGACCAGTTTAAGAGAAGTGTGCCGTACTTGTAGCTGTTGCAGTGGGCTTCCAAAAGATCAAAGCCATCATCGCTGCTTTTCCCAAGAACTATGGCCGGAGCTGTATAACTTGCAGGTGGTGAGAGCTTGAGGTGTGCCACTTCAACTCTCCACTTGTATGTGATTCCCTCCTTGAAGGGCATCTTTCGGCGAATTAACGAAGTCTTGCAGAGCTTGTTTCAGCTCTGAGTGTGAAGTTCAGAGGATGAAACGACGCCGGATACCCCAATACCTCTTTCGAATTGTTGAGGCCCCCTTATAGCAAGTAACCATTGAAGGAACCCTAGCGAACCCTTCTGGCGGACTCAGAGATTCCAAACACCAGTGCAGAGTCGCGGCACCCGAGACATCGCCACGGAAATGACTGCATGTGTGTGTGTGTGTGCGTGTGTGTGTGTGCGTGTGTGTGTGTGTGTGTGGGTGGGTGGGTGGGGTTTCGGGTTTACGTGGGGCTTAACTTCCCAAAGGGTTCTATGTACTGTTATGGAGGATACTTGCCTAAATCATAACGGTAATTCTTAAACATGGACACCCTATGCATTCTACTATGTAGATACTTAGAGCCCCTTAAAAAAGGAACCCCAAAACCCCCCAAAACAACCCTGAAATGGACCCTTATAAAGATACCCTGAAAGGTACCCCTAAAAAAAGGGAACCCTAAAACCCTAAACCCTCCAAGGTACCGTCCTAAGATAAGTCTAAGGGAACTCCAAGACCCGAAACCCTTATAAAAGGAAGCCTAAACCCCTAAACCCCAAAAGGAAGCCCAAAACCCTAAGCCCTTAGAGAGGAGCCCTAAACGCATAAACCGGGAAAGGAGCCCTTGAGAAGGAGTCTAGAAAGGAACCCTAAAACCCTATAAGCCCTAAAAGGAGCCCTTAAAAGGAACCTATAAAGGTACCCTAAACCCTAAACCCTAAAAGGAGCCCTTAAAAAGGAACCTATAAGGAACCCTAAAGGAACCCATAAAGGTACCCTAAAACCCTAAACTCCTAAAAGGAACCCATAAAGGAACCAAAAAGGAACCTATAAAGGAGCCCTAAAGCCCTTGAAGGAGCCCTTGAAAACAAAAGAACCCTAAAACCCTAGACCCCTTAAAGGAGCCCTTTAAAAGGAACCTATGACCCCAAGGCTCAAAATAGCCCAAAAGCCTGAGATTGTATGGTCTTTGGGCCCAGAAGCCTTAGAAGATGAGTCCTTAGAGCCTTAGGGTTCTAGATCCCCCCCTAAACCCTAAACTCCTAAACCCTAAACCCCTAAACCCTAAAGGTATATGGGGCCCTCTGGGCTGACGGCCAGCTCACGTCCTGATGTCTAGGACATTTTCAGGTGGGTAGTTACCCGTATAAGAGCCTTATAGAAGGTCTAGGTACCTTATGGAAGCCTTTTAGAAGCTCGATATACCCTAAACTCCCCACCTGTAGTGTCCTTTAATTTAGGGTTTAGGGTTGAGGGGGTTCATAGGGTTCAGGGTTTAGGGTTTAGGGTAGAGGGGGGGTTCATAGGGTTTAGGGTTCAGCAGCTCCGAGCAGCTGGGCTATGAGAACACAAGAAAAATACCCACCTGCCCAAAGAATCCCCCAACATCAGAGAAATTAGGGTTTAGGGTTTAATGTTTTCTAGCTGGCGTTCTCGTTATGTGCTCTACATAGTACCATCAGCATTCTTCGAGTCACATATCTTAAACTCTAAACTATGACACTTGCACAGCTAAGGGCCAGCCCAGAACCCTCAACCGCAATGCCTAAGCGCCAGCCCAACCCTAAAGGCCACGAGCCTTAAACCCGCAAGCCCTAAAGCCCCGAAATCCCATAGTCCTGTCATGCCCACCACCCCACCCTGTGACTACGAGCGACAACGAATAGTGTTGCCTTAAGTGGCACTGAAGGGTCAATAAATGTACCTATACTTGGGCCTTAAAGGGTTTCCTGTCTAGGCTAGGCTTCCCTAGTAGTACCTGGTACCTTTTGCTCATGTTTCTTTCGAGGTTGCCTTAAAAAAACAAAGAGTAGGAAGAAAAAGCATCCTTATTATTTATGGTTTAGGGTTTAGGACAAAGGCACCCTTATGATATAGGGGCTACTGGGGAACCTAGTTGAAAAGACCACCCCCAGAGCCCTAAACCCTAGACTCTAAGCGCCAGCCCCGGAGCCCTGAACCGTAAACTCTAACGCCCAGCCCAGAACATCCAAAGCCACGACTCATGATACAAGCCACAAAAAAGGCTTACAAAGACTATAAACCCTAAGGCTCAAAATGGCCCAAAAGCCTTATGTAGTATGGTCTTTGGGCCCAGAAGCCTTAAAATATGAGTCCTTAGAGCCTTAGGGTAAAGTTTAAATTGCTAGAGGGCAGGTGGATCAAGAACACTCTTCACAAAGGACGCTAGAAACCGATCAGCAGTCACTGTAGCAGGGGTAGCAATGACTGCATGTGCTTGTGGGGTTGAATGGGCTCACTCACCCGGAACTTGTAAAACCAATCGAGAGTCATTGCCTTGTAGAGAGAGTACCGCAAATTACAAATTGAAATCATGCCTCGGCCTCAGAACGGCTACAAAAGAAAGTGCTTGCTTGCTCTTCACTCAGTTAGGACGAAGTCAAACGTAATGTAGGCCCTGACCCTGAGTAATTACTCAAACCCGTTGTTCTGTAAAAGGCCTCGATTTAGGGTTTCGGACCCAAGAGAGATAGGTGCCAGTGGGATGCAAAGGGGGAACCAGGGTCAGGAACATTGGGACAACAACGGCCGCAACGGAGCAAGTTTATTGCCCGCCTAGGTTGGCCACGTGGCCTTCGACGGCCGTTTCCTCGAATTCGATGAGTTGCAGTAAAAGCAGTATTAGCAATAATAATGACAAACCATAGTAACAATAAGGCAAGTATTTAAAACAAAAATAACAAGCCAGAGTAATAGGAAAGCAAGTATTTAAAACAAAAATAACAAACCATAGTAACAATAAAGCAAGTATTTAAAACAGAAATAACAAACCATAGAAACACTAAAACAAGTAGTTAGCACAATAATAACAAGCCACACAGTAACAATACAACAAACTATTTAAAGCAATAGTAACAAACTATAGTACCAATAAGACAAGTGTTTCAACAAAAATAACAAGCCATAGTAACAATAAAGCAAGTATTTAACATAATAATAACAAACCATAGTAACAATAAAACAAGTAATTGACACAGTAACAATAAAACGAGTGCTTAAAACAGTAATAACAAACCACGGTAATAACCAAGCAAGTGTTTAAAGCAAAAATAACAAACTATGGTAACAAACAACAAGTATGCAAAACAGTAATAACAAGCCATAGTAACAATAAAACAAGCATGTAAAACAATAACAAACCATATTAAAAAACACAAGTATTTGACAACAGCTATAACAAACCATTGTAACAATAAAACAAGTATTAACACAATAGCAAACAAGGTGACAATCGTAATGAGTCCCACGACATCAGAAAACCCAGGCCTTAGAGCTTGAGGCCTAAATCTGACCTGGGCTCTGAAACCAGGGTTTAGGGTTTTGGGGTTTAGGGGTTTAGGGTTTAGGGTTCGGTTGATAGTAAACCCGAAAAAGTTGGAAACCGGATTAAGGTCAAATAGTGCTGGGATTCCCTATACATTATTACTCTTTAGGATTGAGGCTATTGGGTTTCCAACTTTTGGGCTTCTACTGTAAAACATCCAAACCGGCCCATGATCATACTGGGCTTTACGTAGTTACCAATGCATTTTGGGGGGTTCCTTATTATCACTATNNGGGTTCCTTATTATAAAGATAGTATACTATACCCAAACCCCTGCTCTACTTGTTAATGCCCCCTACAGCAAACGAATTCCGCATTCTGGCAGCGTGCAGGGCTTGGGGAGTGAACATGGGCACCGCAACAGTTTACTACAAGGGCCTAAATAATTCCAAATACTCTTGTTTTTTTTCAGGGGTTCCGTATTATTCTAGATATAGTATGATTTCCCCCAAAGCCCTATTCTTAGTATCATTAAGGCCTCTGTATTAAACTTGTTGCTACTGACCGCAGTCAGAAATTGGAATTAGGGCTTGTCTGATCAGGGGCATAGGATTGGATGCACAGTTGGGGCGCATATGAAGGAACCATGTCCTGTTGTGTTGGTTAGCATCACTGACAAATACGAATAGCTTAGATATTGAGATCGAAGTCGTTGAAGTAGCCCAACTTTACATTGCACCTGCCCAACGGCAAGTGACACGTCCGTATCTGTGGGTCACAGTCTAAGAATTGTTTGTTGTCGAAACCTGCAGCATGAACTCGCCCAAGGTTCCCAACCCAAACCCCACCTAAGCCAAAAGTGCAAAAGCCGAAACCTAGCACAGGGGTCGGAATAGCGAGTACCAATGTCCCTTTACAGTATAGCTATTTATACGACAATAACCTCACGCCCTCTTGAACCTTCTAGCATGCCTTTGAGATCGCGAGCGGGTTTGGGGTTTATTAGGCGTTACGGGTATATGGTTTCTGCGTACGATGGCTCATGGCAGATAAGTGACAGGTGTCCCTAAACCCTTATAGGCCGGTTTCCCGAACAGCCCTAAGCCCTCGGCTCAACCTTAAACCACCACGAGGTCACCTAAACACTGGGCTGACTCTCCGCACAATCCGCATCAACAATGGGGCCCGGGTCTCGTGATGCAGATTTTGGGAGATAGTTCTGAGTTTATTTGGCATATTGCACGACCTCTGCGCGAGTGTAGGAGTTAACGGCAAGGCTTCGCAGCAAGGTTTTTGAGGAGCTGTACACGTGGCTTGTGCAGTGAAGTGGAGGGCTCAGGGTCTAGAGTTTCCAGTTTTGCAATTTACTAGGTTCCACAGTAGTACCCTTTTGCCCTCTGTTTTTTTGACACTGGGGAACCCCTCCTGAGTCCGTGCCTATAGAGTTTTATGGCGCAACCACTACATCGTTGATGAAGAGAGCGAAGCTCCTGACATGCCATCCGCCTCTGCTGCCAAGAACGCATCAACAATTTTGATATGGCGGACTATGCCCAGCAAACAGTCGACTTCTACCTTTCGTTGACATGTTTTAAGAAGCTTAAAAAGGCGTTCAGACACCCTTTTGCCCAGAGAGGTCGCTGCTGCCATCTGATGAAGAAGTCACAGGTGAGCTTGCGCACACCGCCTGCAAGTTGCTGATGAAAGCGTTGTGGTTGGGGCGGCTGTCGCGGCCAGACATCATCAAACCCATTGGTGGCTTAGCGACGTGTGTGCAAAAGTGGACCCGCAACAACGATCGCCAGGCACGCCGCCTCATTTGCTTTTAGACAGCGCCAAGCAGCACCGCCTTGTGGGCACGTCAACGACAGCCCGGATGATCTCAAGTTGTCTTTGTATGTAGATGCAGACTTCGCCGGCGAGAAGGCTCACGCGCGCAGCGCCTCAGCAGGTTACGTAGTGCTTTCGGGTCCCAATACGTTCTTCCCTTTAGCTTGGGGTAGTAAGCGCCAGACTGCAACATCCAGAGCCACTATGGAATCTGATATCGCGTCCTTGGCCCACTCACTTTACAGTGAGTGACTCACTCCCGTGCTAAGTCTATGGGATGCGCTTCTTCCCAGAACCGCCCCGCACCAGTGAGGGCTTCAAGGCTCTTCTAAACGTCAGACATCATGATATGGAGCTTCCGGGGTAGAATGCACTAGAGGAGGTTTATGGGACCATGAAGAGAGAATGGGCTGTTTACCATGAACCCATATCATCATGACTCATAACTTAAAGTACTTGAAGGTTCAAGGGGCTCAGTATGTAGGTGAGAAGTGGGGGTATCAGTTCCGTAGTTGGGGTTATCGCTCTTTTAAGCTTGCTTGTAACTCGCGTACTGAATCCTCTGAACCTTCACGCTACCTATAGGAACATACCCTGGGCATCGATCCATAGCCATGCGAAAGGGAAAAAATACCCTATCCCTCGGGTAGGGTATGACCCTCCAGGTAAACCTTAAACCCTGAACCGTGATTTGGAAACTCGCTGCAGGGGTTTCACGTCTTGGGGAGCTTGGGGTTTAGTGTGTTGGGTGTTAGGGTCTCGGGCTTAAGGGTTAGGTTTTTATTCCGCTGGCTTCAGTGACAGAGCTGTAGAGTTATGGGGCTGCTGGGGAATATGGGGTTTGAGCTGAGGGCTGCGCTTTGTGGGTGAGGGAGGTCTCTTCCCACGGTCTTCTCTTCATCTCCTCTGTATTCCACATGTTCCCCGGGCTTTATGTTGTTTAAGTATTTACGTTGTCTAGAGTATTTAGTTGGGGGGCCGGAATTAGCAAAATCAGATAATACTTTAAACAATGTACATCCCAGGCCGCCCTCCAGGCTCCGCCTCCCACTCCCAGGGAGTTAAAGTATTTATATTTGTTCTATTGTGGAGCTACGCACAATCAACTTCAGGAGTCTCGTGCTTGCGTGCCAGCTCGCCTAAGATGTATCTTTCCGTTTATTTGGGCAACATGGCACGGACAACCCTGAATCACTGAAGGCTCATGACCTATCCTAAACCCTAAACTTTAGCCTAAAAACCTTATCCTAGAGCCGCAAAGACCGAAACTAGAGCCTTGAACTTTTATAAACCCTAACACCCTAAAGCCCGACGCCAGAGCCCTCAAGCCCGAAACCCTGAACCCCTATCCCTATCCCTTCGGTACACAACTTGTGGGGAGGTCGCCGAAGTGCGGGCAGGGGCGACCCTGCTTCTCAGCCGCAAGTTTGCCATCGGCTTGGGCCCTTTAGGGTTTAGGGCATTTAACAAACCCTCCCACCCCCAGGTACTTACTATACAGGGTACTAGAGGCCCTAGGGCTTTATATAGTAGGTACCTGGAGGGTTAGGGTAGGGCTTGTGAGGTGCTGTTACGTGCTAAAAACTGTTCGTATTCCAAATCGAACAGGGCCGAAACCCCGTTCCTGGCCATCTTCGAGCCCGGAGCAAGCCTTACACCCCGAACCCTAAACCGTAAACCCTAAAACCTTAAACCTTATAAACCCTAAAACCCCTAAACCCCTAAAGCCCTAAAACCCTAAACCCTAAAACCCCAAACTCTAAACCCCTAAGCCCTAAACCCTAAAACCTAAAACCCTGAACCCTAAAACCCCTAAAATCCGTAAAACCCTAAACCCCCTAAGCCCTAAACCGAAAGCCCCAGACCCCTCATCTCAAAATCGAAGCTGAGCCCGGGTGCCGGATCGAGACCCGACGCTCTGGCTGGCAAAGCATGGAACCTTTGTAAGCCCAAACCGATTTAGGGTTCAGGGGTTTAGGGTTTGGAGCTCAGGGGTTTAGGCTTTAGGGTTGAGGAGTTTTAGGGTTCAGGGTTTAGTGTTTTAGGGTTGAGGGGTTCGGGGATTTTAGGTAGGGTTTAGGGTTCTTGAAGAACCTTTTTGAAGAACCCTTTTCAAGAACCCCCTTTCAAAAACAATGGTTGAAGAAACCTTAAAAGAACCTTTCTAAAGAACCTTTTTAAAGAAGCCTTTTCAAGAACCGTTTAAAGACCCTTTTGAAGAACCTTTTTAAAGAACCCTTTAAAGAACCCTTGAAGAACCCCCTACCCTAAACCCTAAACCCTAAACCCCAAACCCCTAAACCCTAAACCTCTAAACCCTAAACCCTTCAAAGAACACCCTTTGATTAAGCATGGCCCCCTTTTAGGGTTGAGGGATTAGAGTTTAGGGTTTAGTTTAGAGTTTAGGGTTCAGGGGATAGAGGTTCGAGCTGTATACTAATGCAGGTAGTGGTCCGAAATACATCAAACAGAAACACAAGACCTTCATCGGCTCTACACAAATATGAGCAAGCATGCTATAGTATACATAAACCCGAAGAGTCCCTCTTCTCGCCATGAAGGCCCGTATCATAGAACCCCACAGCCGGTCAGGGTACCGTTCCTTCAAGGGTTTTCAGGTTTATGTTTCAGATTGTAGACGTTGGGGTCTAGGATGTGGGGTTTAAGAGGTTCCATGGCTGCTACATGGGTTGCTATATGGGTAGTGTTCCCTTTTAGGGTCCTTTTCAGAAGGGTGCCGTACAAAAATTGGGGGACCCAAAACGGGACCCTAGTCCATATGGGTTCTACAGGTTAGGAGCTAGGACTTTGGGCGTTGAGTTTGGGTCTGGAGTTCTCGTGCAGGGGGTGAGTCCGTGGTGTTTTTCTCCGTGGTTACTCTGCCATGGAAGCCAGGCAGTTCAAACCTTCGAAACCCGACACCCGGAGTCCGCAAAGCCTAAAAAACCCCGAAACCCCACAAAACCCCGAGAAGCTATGGACCCCAAGCGCAGCCGCAAGTCCCGAAGCCCTCAACCCTGAATGCCAACCCCGGAAAATCTGGAAAGAGCCGAACCCTATTCCCAAACCCATCTAAACTGGGACCTTGTTGGATACAAATCTACATTCTTGTTATAATAAAACCAAACCCTGATAAGGATCAAGAAAATGATCTTTTTTTAATATGGTCCCAACAGGGAAGCAGTAAACTCTATAACACTATACCTCAAACTCTCTACACCCTAAGCCCTAAACCCTTATAACCCTAAACCCTTCTAACCCTAAACCCTACAAAGCCCTAAGCCCTCGAACCCTAAACCCTCCCTACACACACAAAGCCCCAAACCCCGCCAAACCCAAGAAACCGGCTCATACGCCGAGGCTCTTCGACTCGGTCCCAGAGTCGGAGGAGAAGGACAGCATTCGAAGCTTAGGGTTCAGTGGTTAGGGGTTTAGGGCTTTTAGGGTTCAGGGTTTAGGGGTTTAGGGTTTTTAGGGTTCAGGGTTCAGGGTTTAGGGTTTTCAGGGTTCAGGGCTTTCAGGGGTTTAGGGTTTTCAGGGTTTGGGGCTTTTAGGATTTGGGGCTTTCAGGGTTTAGGGTTTAGATTTTAGGGGTTTTGCTTTAGGGGTTTAGGGTTTCATGGTTTAAGGTAGGGTTTGGGTTTGAGGTTAGGGCTTTCCTTTGCCATAGTTGGGTTCATGGGCGCTCAAACTCAATAAGGAATAGAAAGTTTAATTTTGAATACTGTCCCAACCATGAACTAGTTTCGGGTGCAGGGTTTAGGGATGGGTACTGCCCCCACCCAGTAATCGCTGGATTAGATCTATAATGTAGATATTATGGCTCTGAGCCGTACCCCTAAACCCTAAACCCCTACTTAGGCCCTACTTTGGGGGGCAGTACCGTACGGTTCTTCGTATGTTGAGCGAAGGAGTTGGGAGCGAGGCAGCTTTGCCAGGGCCTGACTGTTTCCTCCGGTTTAGAGTTTAGGGTTTATAGGATTTAGCAAGCATGGCAAACTGAATCCGAAGCCCCAAAGCCTGAGCCCTGAAAGCCAGGCCCATTTCGATTTTCAGATGTTTGGGGTATTGGGCTCATGGGTTAAAGGCTGGTTTGGGGTCGAGGCCAAACCCTAAACCCTAAAACCCTAAAGCCCTAAAACCCTAAAACCCTAAACCCTAAAACCCTGCTGGATCCTCGGTAAACCCTAAACCTTAACAGCCCTAAACAGCGCTAAACCCGGGATCCTTCTTCTAAGGACCAGGGTGAAAGTGAAGCCGTACCCCGGCTTCGTTGACGGAACGCCCCTGAGCCCAAAACACCAAGCCCTCAACCCTAAGCTAAACCCCAAAACCCTAAAACCCTGAACCCTAAACCCTAAAACCCTAAAGCCCTAAAACCCTAAAGCCCTAAAGCCCTAAGCCCTAAAAACCTAAAACCCTAAAACCCTAAGCCCTAAAACCCAAAATCCCCTAAGCCCCCGAGTCGATTTCAAGATAGGGCAACCGCTTCCCCTACGCAACTCCTTGTCGCCCGAAGTTGAAAGAGCAGAGCCCAGGGTTAGACTTCAGGGTTCCCCTGATCCCCGAGAAGCCCACTTTTTTCAGGGCTCCTTAAGGCGATTCCCCCGTGTATACGTCCGTAAAAGGATACCTGTAGTCTCCATTGTAGTTCCTTTTCCTGACTTAACCAATTCTATATAGAGGATCCTAAAAGGTAGCCCCAAAAAGGAACCACAATGGAGACTATAGGTAACCCCTAAACTCTGAACCCTTATAAGCCCTAAGCCCTAAACTCTGAAATATAAGGATCCTAAAAGGTAACCCCCAAAAAGGAACTACAATGGAGACTATAGGTACCTTAGAACCGCCGGGCCTAGAGCCCTAAACCGAATCTTGGGCTTACTGCAGAGGTTTGGGGCGCGGCGGGAGTAGACGGACTGGAATAGGCTACTTTATGCCTTCAGACCAGAAATCCATATAAATCCTGGCCATACTTCAACATAGAACCCATATACCCTTTCTACTTAACCACAAAGGCTTAACCTACCAATGCTTAAAGCACATACGTAATTCTTGGGTGCCTGGGAGCCTGACCTCGGGACAAAGCCACATAGAGAAGCCTTTTGAGATCCCCAAGAAAGCCAGCGGAGAGCCTTTCCAAGAAGCTTGGGACCCTCCCTAAACCCCAACCCCTAAACCCCTAAACCCTTAACCCCTAAACCCCAAACCTTAAACCCTAAACCCTTAACCCTTAACCCCTAAACCCTAACCCCTAAACCCTAACCCTCCCTAACCCCGTAAACACCAGAGAGCCCTAAACCCTTGAAAAAAACACGCACCAAGAACCTCGCGTGTGAGCGCCGAACCCCGTAAACAAAAAGAAAAGCAGGAGACGGAATTGAAAGCTTCGGCTTGCCTCGGTGCGGCAAGCTGGGCTGCAATGGTGATTTTTCTTCCGATGTTGTGAGATGTTTAGGGTTTAGGGGCTTCAGTAGCCTTGCCACGGGCCTCGTGGTGGAAGTTTATGGATCCACGGCTTGGTGTTTCGGTGAGGGTCATGGCGTTAACATTGCTGTTAATCCTTAACACTTGTCTCTCTACTCCTGGGCAGCCGAATGCGAAAGCAACCGATGATGCCCAAGACACCTTCCCTAAACCCCCAAACCCTAAATCCCTAAACCCTAAACCCCTAAACCGACATCCCAAGCCCTGTTGGACCCTAAGCCCTAAGAGCTGGATCTAAATCACCGTGCGGGCCCTTCGATAATTCAACGTATACCCCATGCGCACTTGAAAGATCAGGAGACTTCAATCAGGAGGCTTAAAGGGTTTAGGGGTTTAGGGTTTAGAGTTTAGGGTTTAGGGTGTGTCACAGTGCCACGGCGCGCCCCACCCATGAAGTGGTCGTGGGTCGCGCCGTCTTCGTAACGTGGAACCCACCCACAACCGCCAGAAGCAGGACTAGAACGGGTTTTGTGTTCTGTTTCTTCCCCTTCGCCGTGCTGCACCAGCCGAACAGACGTGGTCACAGGGACATCAGAGAGATGTGTCGCAGTAGCA
>CAJNJA010037530.1:0-13129 GCA_905231915.1 Symbiodinium necroappetens
TGCTGTTTTCTCTGTCATGAAAGGAGAGAACGTGGACATGCAGTGCGGCTGGTGCCAACAGCCCAAGGCAGCTACGTGGCATCACTTGTGCTGGGAGTGCGGAGCTTTCGCGAGGGGCAGACCTCCTGAGCCTGCAGACTTCATGCAAGCACGCATGGCGTGGCCGATGGGGCGGGATGCAGAATATGACAGACAGGTGCTCCTGCACATGTTGAGTGTGCGAAGCCGCACGGCTGAGGCACGTCATAGCTCCGACAGTGGAAGATGAGCGTCTTTCTCATGCTCATCCTTGATCCGATGCTTCTGCACGGATGAAGTGGTCAGTTTTTCCGTATTCTTACTCGGATTTGCTTTGACAGGACATTGTGTCGTTTTATCTTCGTCGAGGAGATGAATGGCATCCCAATCATAGACCCACCTAAACGGTGTCAACACTTTTTTTTTCGGCTTCCGCTGTGCTGAAGCATGGAGCAGCTTTGGGCGAGACAGCCCGAAGGCAGGAGCGGCGAGTCCTTTGTGCGCATCCTGCGTACAAGCTTTTCCGCGTGTGAAGCAAGAGCCCAATCATTGCATTCTGTGCCCGTGCAAGCCCAAACAGGGGCGCCGGACTTCGAGAAGTCCCTGGTCGTTAGTCTAGGTGGCTTTCCGCAGGTCTCTTCAGCATTCTGGAGCCCATCGATCTTGAGCGAGCAACGCCTGATCAGGAGCCAGCAATTACTTTGTTTGCACTCGTAGGGCAAAAGTTCAGAAAATGTCATTGATCTTGAGTGACAAAGATGGCTGCTGATGATGATTTCGATGACCTGGAGGCTCCAGCCGGCCTCGTGGATAGAAAGCAGAAGCTCCCTTAGCAGGTCAACGCCTTTTGCATCGTGGCTTGTGCTCGAGCAAACTAGGACACAGGTGCAATGGCTCGTCCGGTCAGCGCCAGGATTGCAGTCCTACCTAGTTTCTCCGAATCACGAGGCAGCTAAGAGACACAATGACACAGCCTGGGCCCCTGAACTCAAACCCTTACGAAGTCCACGTGTGTTGGAGGCCTGGGTCAGCCCAAGCTCTACCATGAACAAAATCCGATCTTTTGCAAGTACTCTGAGCCTGAATGTCACGACGTTTTTCATGCTTCGCATGCGCCGAGGGAGGAAACTACGCGAGTGGTCAAAAGCTACAAAACTGCTCTATCAAAATAAGGGTACAGGGCATAGGGGAAAATGTTGATCAAGACCGGACCACAGCCAGAGCGCACCAATGAAAAGTGTGCCGCAGTGCTGAGGTTTAGGAACCCTTTAGGAAAGCCCGTTCTTTCACAGGGTCATGGCGCGGGTGGGTGTGCTTGAACGGTTGGTTTTGCTGGATGCTTGTCTGGGAGCCTGAACTCCAAATTGGAGCACCGATGACGATTTCGGAGGGGAGGGATGACGCCTGACCCATGACTGCACACCCCGGTCGCTACCATCCATCCATCCATCCGTCCGTCCATACATCCATCCTACATTCTCAACAATTTTTTGCCTGAAAACAGGGGTCACTCAACAAAATCATTGAATATAGCCCTCAAACTCCAACCGTGTACACCTTCAAACTCGAAGTGATTGCCACCAGCCACGCAGCCGCCTGCGAAACCCGCTGCCCGAAAAGCGGGCGGCGCAGCAGACAGGCTTTAAGGGCTTAAGGCGGTGGGTGGGAGCCGATAGAGATAGTATATATGTAAATGTATATGTATATGTGCATGTACACAACAATCGGTTGTCGGTCAGTACGACTCAGTACTAGGACTCAGTACTAGCAGCATCTTTTGTGATTGCTTGGGGTCAATGGTGGATGCCGTAGCCGTAGCCGTTGGCGATGGAGCGTTCGTCTTTGTTCTCGATCTCCATCAGTTGCCCTGCGCTGAATCTGAAAGGCGCATCAGCAAGAGCCGAGTCCGAGGGAGTGATGTACATGTATGTACACTGTACGCGCACTTATGTACGTATGTATTTCTGCATTATATTATGTGATGTAAATATGTCACGAATATAAGCATTCGTTCGCTTGCTTGTTTTATTCATGCAGCTGTGTGTGTGAATATGTATGTGAATATGACAGTATCAATATGATGATGATTACGAAGCTGAGTATGCATCTTAATATGAATACGCGCATGGTATTAGTTTGAGTATGAATGTGAATATGAATACGAGTATGAACATGGGGTGTTTGTATGAGTATGAGTAGGAATATGGATGTGAGTGTGACTATGAGCATGAGCATGAGTATGAGTATGAGTACGAGTTCGAATGTGAATGTGATGTTGAGTATGCATACGAAGATGGGTTCGGGTGTGAGTACGTATGAGCATGAGCATGAGCATGAGTATGAGTCTGAGTATGTATACATACGCACACGTATACACATCTATACATACATATTTACATATGTTACATAGTGTGTATAATTATATTTATAGTTATATTGATATTTATATTTATATTTATGTTTATCTTTATATTTATATTTATATGTATATATATATATATCTATATATATTTATATTTATATTTATATTTATATTTATATTTATATTTATATTTATATTTATATTTATATTTATATTTATATACAATGTATATTTATATATATATCTGCACACATTTTTTGTACACATATATATATATATGTATATATATGTATATATACATATCTTTACATTCATATATATATATACACACACATGTACATATATACATATACACACATACATTTATATACACACATATATATATATTTATACATACATTCCGTTTTGTAAACATATATGCATATGACGGGCATAAATATCAGTGTGTATTGTATGGGAAATAACACTTTGGCTTCCGACCTCCCCATCCGAACACCACCCGACACCTCACGATAGCCAGCAGTGCACCAGTTGATAGGTACATCAAGCTGCGCGTGCGATTGTTGGCTCTGTCACTTCCCGACTCCACGAGGTACCTGGGTTCTTCAACTTGCAGGGCAGGCGGGGCTCGGTAGCTCGGGTGCTCCTTAGGCTATTTCTGAGCCCACGAGGGTTCTATCGTCGGGTGGGGGTGATAGGTGTGGGTGCAGAGGATGTTTGGGAAAGATGCGTGCCCACTTTGTGCATCCCTGATGCCGAAGCCGCAGGCTGCAGACCTCGTCAAGCAATGCCTTTCGCAGTTTCTGGACGTCCTGCGCGGCAGTGGCATGGTGACAGTCGAGAAGCAGGCACGTCTCGGCAAGTTCTTAAAAAAGCGGGCTTCCCTTCGCAACTGTGCTCATGTCTGTGATGTCTCCATGAAGTGACCGCAGCATGCTACTTCTTCTTCCTACAAAAGCCTCGCAGGCTTGTGGATCCCTCACTTTCAGCTCTGTCGAAATGCTATGATACCAGGCGATCGTTACGCAAGTGCCAAAACAAGCACCTACTATGCAGGCACCACTGTTTTACATCCGATTCCATCCCCGCCAGCTTTGCTACCATCCATGACATACACACAGCAAGACGCCAGGGAGACCTCTCTGTTGGGCAGGTGCTGAACATTGCACCTTGGCATGCCATGGGAGTTCGAGGCTCTTCAGGGTTGTGGGCGTTCATGTTGAGTGGGCCAAATCCGGGAAGACGGAACGCGAATCGGTCTGAAAATAGTACGTGGAGAGGCACCTCTGATCCGTCCCCCACCACGATCCTGGCGACAGTTTCTGCAGCCGAGATTTCATAGTTGGGTCGCAGGGTTTGACTGTGACTGGGGTCCTCCAGGTCTCAGGCGTCTATGAGATCTACGAAGATTCTGATCAATGCAATCTCTCTCTGCAAATACGAAGCATCGAAGTGTCTCTTCATTGGCGGGTCTTTCTGGCGAGTGGTCAGGAAGGCCATAGTGCCCCTGCCAGGACAAACTCCTTTACAAGCGGCTTCAGGAATGGGAGGCACATGCAAAATGGCTTACAGGGCTTCGGTGTTCTCGGGTTTTGTCTTTCAATGGTCCACCGGGTGTCGGTTTAGGGTGTAGGGTTGGTTTGACATTGCTGCTTCTTCTTGAAAACTCGTGGGCCGCGTTCGGCCCTGCGGCCCGACTGGACAAAGAGAATCCTTGAGTGAAACAGATTACTTGTGGTTGTCGCATTATTATCCTTGCTATTCTAAGTTAGTGTCATCGTCCTTACCAATATTATTGCTGGCTACCATTATCGTTGCTGATATCATAGGTGTTGGTGGGGCTTTGAGGCCCTGCAAGTCTGAAAAGTCGGCATGGTCTCGGCGGTGACTGCAGGAGAAGCTGAAGGCTTGTGACAAGATCAAGCACGAGAAGGACGCTGGAAATGCTGCATGTTTCGCGACGCCACAGCCATAAATTTGGGTCTCTGAGCGCTCAGCAGTTGTCGTTTGGCTGCAATACAGATTAGAGGCTCCAATCGTCGATGTTCTCAAGTTCTCACGAGCCTTGCAACCACTAGGCCCAACACAACGGGCATGCCGACAAACCTCCCCTGCCTGTTTTTAAGAAGGGAGTTTTGGGCTTCGGGCCGGGCTCAGCATCTTGAGCGATATCTAGCATGAATTCTTGTGAATGGTTTGGGACGAAGCTTTGCTCCGGATGTTTATCGTAGCCTGAAAGGAGACTTGGCAGCGGCGCGTGAACGACATGCGCTGGGGACTCGGCACAGTAAGCCCTGTGGCATGGGGTTGTCCTGGCAGTCCTCACATAATCACAGCACAAGATTCCGCGAGTAGACTTTATTCTGATTCGTCAGGCCCGCTGGCCGCTTTCTAGTCGTGTAAGCCTTGCACATAAGCACGTGGAAGCAAGCGATACCGCGTCAATGTTTGAGACCATTGCCACCCTGAGGCATCGAGTACATCCGCGAGGCAGCTGGGATCTTCCAAAAGCCCCGAACGCCCAAACGATGGGGCTTATGAGCTGTTGGGATGTATGACAAGTTGGGGTCCGTTCCGGGATCAGGGTAGGAGGTATCTCGTTCCACAGTGGCTTTGATCAAGAATTTCGGTCTCCTGAGGTTTAGGGCAAGAAAAGGCAGAAGTTGCAGGGAACGCATCATTGAAATCTGAGCATTCGTCTCGAGGAGGCAGCGATTTTACGGACATTTTGAGCCTTCCTCGAAGTTCCAGCGTTTCGAAGAACCAGTTCACCTCGAGAGAAAACCGTGAACGATCAACAACTTAGCTTTGTAGCGATTTTCAGGGCTCTACAGGGCAACTGTGCTGGTAGGTTCTGAGAAGAGGTGTTACCAGGGAGAATAAAAGGAGCACGTTCACAAGGCTTCCACTTGGGGAGCTTTGTCGTCAACTGACTGTAGTATGGGCATACAGGAGAGAGCATCTTACATGAAAATCCTTGACAGCAGCCCCGACAGAGGCCTCAGTCTTTTTGCACATTGGTGCTCTGCCCCTTGATATTAGCGAGCATGATGCCGTACGGCGGTGCACCAAGCCAGCGCTGATTCAAGTAGATTTCAATCGACCACGTCGAAGCCGAGATGTTACGCGGTTGTACATTCATGTCTAAGCGAGCGCTGTTTCCAACCACCAGCTTCAAGGCGATGCTACCGATCCCCGAGCTTTGATGTCTTTCTCCGAGATATGAGCCCTGACACAAAACTGTTACGTTCCCTCCTTCCGTAGATTCGCCGTAGATCCCTTGCGGCTCAGATCGAGATGTTCCGCCTCAAGCTCCGACGCCTGCAACAGAACGAGTCGGTGTCGGATTTACGCGACAGCGCCGAGGCTGCAAGCTTGTCTTGTGCAGCGCGTTTGCAGAGCTGGCGGTGTTCCAATATGTTCGCTCCGCCTTGGCGTCAATCTCCTGCAGTCCTTGAAAAAAAGCCCTGTGTAAACCCTAGACCCTAAAACCTCCCTATCCCTTAAACCCTAAACCCTACTTGGGAACTCCGAGGCTCAATGAAGAAGTCGAGGAACGCCGCATCTCAGACGGACGCCCGGGGTGGGACTTAGGGGAGTGTTTAAGTAGGTTAGCAGGTGGTAGCAAGTAAATTAGGCTAACCCGTTTGAAGAGTGAATTGATGGAACGAATTGTAAAGGGAAACACGTTCTTCGTTCCTATTTCTTTGTTTTCAATCTCTAGAAGGCAGCAAAAATGTAATGAAATGGAATGATGCCTCCATTATAAAATAGGTCGTTTGGATTAAATTAAAATAAACACGAAGTGAGCCTAATTTTAATATAATTCCGTTCTTCTTCGTTGTCTTTATTAAATTCAAGGGCGTCCAAATGCTTGGGTTCATTTCCAACGATGGAAAGGCCAACATAGGAACCACCTTTTATTTCAATTATTTGGATTCCAAGGAAGAGCACAGTGGATTATAGAGTGAGTGACTCACGAACCCTTTGTTAAATCTCAATATTTGGGTCTCTTGGAAAGGAAAATGTACTGGAACAAAATGGAACTGGAAATGAACGGAACGTACCTGGCATGCGAATCATTAGAATGTAGGTCTAATTATTAATGGTGGATTAGTTCTAGGATTCTACCATTAAGATCTAAGTCAAAAATTATACCTATAATCCTATTATATCCTGGCTCCTAATCTTGCTTTATTCCTGTAGCATTAGAATTAGGTGGAAGGTAGAATGCATGTGAAATAAGAAGTGGAGCGTGTGCCTGTTTAATTTAAATAAAACACGCATGCGTTCATTCTTCACTCCTTTGTTTTTATTAAATTAAAGGACACACGGTTATAATTAATAAAAGCAGTGGAACGTGCCTCGCTTTTTCATTCGTTCGGCCCTCTTCCAACAATCCTCAATCCCAAGTCTTACAGCTAGATCTAGGTTACATTCCTTTGCTTTTATTACATTAAAAATTATTACCGTTGGGAGATTAAAGGAAAATGAATGAACAATTAGTATGAAAATAGGCTTCTGATGTGAGCGAAAGAATGCTGCATTTATAATTTAATTCATCACAGTTTAATCTGAACTGGGGTATTTGTGACCCCGAAATCTAGTTCGACCGAGTCACTAGGTCCCATGACTCCAAATGCTGACCGAAAACAATATGCGAGGGGGTTAATAATAGGAGGAGCGGGTTACACAAGTATAACCCCACGTTGAACCCTGTATATGTACATATATAAAAAGAAATATATTTTTTTTGTATAGAGCCCGCCAAGTAAGTCCCTTGAGGCTCAAATCAGAGTATTAGAAGCAGCAGAAGCGAGTTTTGACACGATCCATTGAGTATACTCCAGAAGGGGTGGAACTCCTATCCACCTTTCTCAACCCCCATAAAGCTCCACAGACTCAGACCCCCTTTTAAACAGATGACTATTGCAATTCTGATTCTCATTGGTATTATTACCACTGTGTCGATTATCGTTATTGTTCTTGCGCATATATATATATACACACGTATTGTTATTGTTATTGTAAGTACGGTTGCACTATTGCTACTACTATTGGCGTCTCAAGTTTCTTGTTGTTAACCTTTTTGCTGTTATTCGTGCTGTTACTAGTGTTATGAGTATGGGAAAAACTATTACTATTGGTTCATTGTTTTAATGTTGATTGTAAAAGTGTCGTTGTTACTTTTCTCAATAGTTGAGTATGACTGCCATTCATATTATTCTTGTTATTGTGATTCCAGTCATGATGTGTATGGCTTCGCTAATATTATTGTTCTGACAATTTTCGTTGTTGTTGCGCTGTTATTATGGTTATTGTGATGATGGTTGTTAGTTTCTATTTTTTGGTTGTTATTTTCAATTTCTGCTCTTCTTGAGGCTATCATTTTGACCATTGTTACTCGTAAGGCCCATTCTGTTTTGTTCGTCTTTTGTGTCACTATTGTTGTTGTTCTTCTTTCTAGGAGTATGAGCATGAGCCTAAGTACGAGTGCGGGTGTGAGTCTTGGTATTAGCATTGGTACCAATATTAGTATTAGTATTTGTGCTAGTATTCGTAGGAAGTAGTGCCAGAATCGGTATTAGTGCCTTTATTCGTTTAAGTATGAGTATGATTATGAGCAGAAGTGGTAGTACTCGTGTTAGTAGAATCAGTATTAGCAGCAGTATTCAGATCTTCGCGTTTATTATGGGAATTGGTATTGGGTATATAGACCTCAGAGCCAGGAGCTCGAGGCGGGTTTGGGAGAGCTCTGCTCGGTGTGGGACAAGGTCTTTGAGATCCAAGCACGCGCGGGGCCTCGGCTTCCTGGTGCGGAGTCTGGGATAAGGCGAGGGCTTTAGGGTTTAACGGTTAAGGTTCAGTTTGGCTTACTATGGGGCCTATAGGGTTAGTGTAGGTTACAAGGGGGTATTGGGGTTGATCCGGATCTTGCCTAATATGCGGACTCCTAATTTGTCGAATAACCGCCGATCGCGTCTTCAGTACGACATGACTTGTGCCGAACCCGAAACACGAATCTTGACCCTTGGCTGCTGAAGTCACCCGAGGCATGGATGCCATCAACCAGTGCAACGCAGACTTTGACAAGGCCTTGTGATTTGGGGTGTAGGGTAAGCGCCTAAGGTTGTGGTTTGCAGGGCTTGGGGCTTGGCTTGGTGCTTATGGGATGTAAGGTTTCTGTAATCTCCGGCAAGAAAACATCGAAGCCTGGCTCAAAGGTGGACGCACACCTTAAAGTCCTGCAGGAGCAGGTGGGACGGGCTGGCATTCTCTTCGGGAAATTTCCTGAGAGGTATTTTCGGTTGTTGCAACTTCAGCTCTAGGGAGGGGGTGTTAAGCTGCTGCAGTCACTGTAACCTGGCCGGCCCAAATTACATCTGAGCAAAGAGCACACGGAGCCAAACCAGAAAGCCAACAACCTTGCCCTGCGCTTGATTCTGCAGAAGAACCTGTTGCCCCGCACAGCTCCCTTGCCGTTGCAGGTCCTCGCCCAGGAAGCCCACATCGTGGCTCTAGAGAAGGCATGAGCTGTGGCTCATAGAGATTCAAGGGCTCTAGGGAGGTTTCTTTGTTGACGTTTCGCGGTTTAGGGTTTCCCTAGTAAGGGTTCTGTCAAGCAGTGACTCGCACTCGCACAATCGAAGTGGAGCTATGACAGCAATTCTGAATTGTTTTCTTGACTCCCGTGTGGGGTATGTGCGAAGGTCGAACAGCTGAAACACAAAACAGCGTGAGGATTCTCTTTGAGGCAGTGCAGCCGTCCAACTGTTGTGAGCTGCTCGACCTTGTCTCTAGCAGATGGTCCAGCAATTGCACATGGAGCAGTGCGACAGTAGCGGAAGCGAGTCTTGGGGTCTGCATTCACGGCTCCCTGCCGTGAAGCAGGGAGTTGACAAGGCTCTGCAGTCCAAGCCGCTGCGCATGAGGTTCGACACTGGGCTGCACCTCGTGACACACGGCTGCCTACCTTCGCTGCACAAATCGTGGTATCATCAAGAGGGGGCTCTTCTTCGACACCACCCTGAGAAGCTCCGGAGCGCCTTCGAGTTCAGGGCCGAGGGGCCCGGTCTCAAGGTGTCGCGAAGTGCAGTTCGCCGTTCGCCACCCCTCGCAGCTTTGATGAAGGCGACCCTGCGCCGTTCTCAAACGGGAGTCGACAAAACAGCGCTGGTCCGTTGAGGCTTTGCTTCAGCACCTCAATACCCCCCCCAGACTTGATGGGTGCGACACCTGTTTCGACCACAGCTGACATAGGTCACCTCGAAGTCACGATGCTTGTCTGCCTCGCCGCTGTTCGCAGCTCACAGATTTCACCTGGATGTGGTAGGATTGCTGATCGAGAAGGATGCCGACAAGGATGGGGGAAGGAGCAACGATGCCCGCCCGCCTGTGATCACACGTCGAAACTTCGATGACAGAATCATGAGAACATCTCCTGCAAAAGATGAAGCAAAGCTCGTAACTATGTCCTGAACCATGCGCCGGAAAAGCAGTCCTAGAAGTCCCACAGCCAAACCCCAAACCGTAAATCCTGAATCTTAAACCTTAGTTGTAGATAGAAGGCCCTAAGCATCATGACTCGCTTGCTCTAGCAGGCGCTCGTGGAGGTCTCGGGCGCGGCTCTCACGCGCCAAACCGCCCTGGAGCTGGCAATGCGAGAGGCGAACTCCCCCACTTGGGAAGTGTTTTGAACAAGGGAACCCTACATGTACACAGACCTTACCAAAACATTTTGAAGTGGTGCTCCTTGCGAGAACCTAAGGTTTTGTTTCAGCACTTCTTCCAGTGCTTGTCATGTATGTACGCCTGAATATTTGTCATCATTCTACTATAACGACTTCCAAATTTCCAAAACCTATTTTGTTAAGCCCCCAAATCTGAGCCTTTGCCCGGGACCTGACGGAAGGATTTGCTTAAGGATTTCGATCTCCGCAAGAACTGGTACAGTGCATGGGTGAATGAAACAACTTCACAAAGGCAAACACTCGGAACTTATAACCTTAGTGAGCTCGACAAGCCCTAGTGGAGGTCCAAGCCTTGGCGTACCTGTCCAGAGAAGGCAGGGTCACTTGGCAGCAAAGGGGTTGCTTGTCAGACCGCCGCAGCTTCCAAAGCGCCTTGAGATCCCGCGAGCCCATGAAGCCCGAGAAACGCGGAGGACCACCTTGTACTCATCTGCGTTGCAGTTGCACCAAGCTCCCCTGCAATCCTCAGAGTCGAAGGCTTGCGGCCTTCTTCCTCCCCTTCACTCCGTGTTACCAAATCCACTGCCGGAAAGTGGAGAACGGATCTTCCGAAACATTTGGGAAGCGAACCCCTAGGACCTGAGCCTGATTGGCCGCGATGAGCTCTGCCCGCGGCCCAAGCCGGCGGAGTTCCTTCGGCTTTGAAATTCGGCGCTGGCACTTGTTTAGGTTTGCTGCGCCCTTGCTCCCTCCTGCCTCTCGCCCCACCAGTTCCTGCCACATTGTCTCTGTACATCTTGAAGGATACCACACCTTACCTGAGCCGCCAAGGATCCTCGCGGACCTCGAAGCGGTGTCTCGGGGGCATGTGCAGCGGTGCGTGTTTTTGTATATTTTTGTATTGTATTAAATTGTATTATTTTTTGTATTATACTCTTTATATTCAATTTTATTTTTATATTGTTTTGCAATATAGTATACAATAATTTGTTTATATTATATTATTGTATATTAGATTAGATTAGATTACATCATGTTATTTCATACTATGTGTGCGCGCGCGCGGGTGTGTGTGTGTGTGTGTGTGTGGCTTTCTTGGACTGTCGGCTGGCCACAGATGAGGGTTTCGCTTCAAGGCCTGCGCAGGGATATGCCGGGAATGTATACCAGTTTAGTGTATTGGGTTTTAGGGTTTGAGGGTTTAGGGTTTAGGGAGTATTCAATATAGTCACAATGTGTGTCCGGGGAGTGTTCGAAGAGGGGAGAAGGCATCATTCAGAGTCCTTGTGCCGAGCGCGGCCGGGGCTGTATCCTGCATGCATCCTTGCGCGGAGCAACTTCTGAGTCGTGCCTGTCCTGGTCAATGTAGACCCATGATCAGCAAACCCCCCTTGCCTTACTCAAGGTCCTTAAGATCAGTAAAGCCGAGCGGTGCCCGCGAGGGTGCAGAGAGAGTTTGTGTGTGTGTGTGTGAATTTCCCTAGCACATGGGAATAGAGAGCCGATCGGACCAAGCATTGCAGTATAGCTTCGGCCATGAGTGATTTGCAGGGGGACGGGAGCTGACTTGCCTATCCTGTCCAACGAAGCTATGGCAACTCAGTGGATGCACAGCCCGATCAGCTGTGTGTACCTGCAAGTGATACTGAACGTAAGGAAGCATTTAACATCATCGCCGTGAGTTGGTTGTCAACGACGCAGCAGCAGCCGTCGAGTGTGAAGCTTCATGTTGGAACGCAACACCCCTCCCTCACCCACTTTGCTTGCCTCGACCTCTTCTCTTTGCCGAAATCCATCAGTGTGATCCAGCGTGGGTCCCGGAGACTCCAGAATCAACCACGTCGTGCGAATACCTTATTCGCTGGAAATCGTCGACAGTATCCCAGCCGACATGCCCACGCCACTACATGTGGCGGAGCAAATAGCGGCGGAGATGATAGAAAGTGGACAAGTGCGCATGGAAGTTTGGGAATTACTTTGTGACTGCTTGCCTTCGGATGAACCCAGAAGAGAAGCCAACAGTGGCAGAGCCAGCAGCATGGGCTTCTGCAGTGGAGCCTATAGTAGCGAGGGCCCACTTTCTGGATTGAGGCGAAACACCACCTTGTTCCCCTGGGTTACCCTGCTAGTGTGCAAGTTCATCCGATCCTGCACACATGAGCCATTCACCAGCTTCGTCCTCCAGCGAAACACATCGATGGGAGTACATAAAGACTTCAACAATGCCAGAGACAGTGTCAATGTCCTGCTCCCATGCTCAACCTTTCGAGGAGGCGGGCTATGGATTGAGCAATCTGGTGGCCAATGTGCATCGCAGGATGGCACACTATATGGCGAAGTACACCACGTCACCATGTCCGGCATCGCCTTCAACCCCTACCATCGACATGAGACCTTCCCTTGGGAAGGACACAGGATCACAGTTGCAGTCTATACTGTCAGAGAAGTCCACTCGCTTCGACCAGAACATCGTGAGATTCTGCAACGGCTACAGTTTGTGATACCCGCCCCCAATGACGACAGGGCCACAATCAGAGAAGATTTGGAGGCAGAGACAAATGTACAAACAATGCCAGACAGTGTGCCAATGAGCCACTAGAGTGTGCCCTGAGCCACTTGTATATGCCACTACTCAAATGTACAAACCTACGGAATGGCATGTACAGACGCCTTCAGGATTACGGATTGTGGATGCAGGGAGTCCACCTTAGCCAGTGGCCCCTTGTATCATCTGCATCGCTCGCAACCTTTTTAAACTTTTCTTCCGAGAGCTCCTCGAGAGCCCACCGTTGAACATACAACATCTCTTGATAGATGAGTAGGACGCAAGTTCGCTGCTATTCGTAGCGGAACTTGCCCATGTGGTTTTGTGCTCTTGAAGCACCGGTGCCAAGCACTGCCACATACCTGACGCTAAGCTGAGCGACCGGCTGCGATTGGAATGAAATAGTAGTAGTAGTAGTCGTCGTCGTCGTCGTCGTACTAGTAGTAGTGGTAGTAGCAGTAGTAGTAAGTAGTAAGTAGTAAGTAGTAAATAGTAAGTAGTAAGTAGTAAGTA
>CAJNJA010037530.1:13289-28658 GCA_905231915.1 Symbiodinium necroappetens
AGTAAGGAGTAAGGAGTAAGGAGTAAGTAGCTAGTAGCTAATGGCTAGTAACTAGTAGTTAGTAGTTAGTAGTTAGTAGTTAGTAGTTAGTAGTTAGTAGTTAGTAGTTCGTAGTTCGTAGTTCGTAGTTCGTAGTTCGTACTTCGTACTTCGTACTTCGTACTTCGTAGTTCGTGGTTCGTGGTTCGTAGTTCGTAGTAGTGGCCGTGGTAGTGGTAGTGGTAGTGGTGGGTGTAGCAGTAGTAGCTAGCAGGAGGAGCAGCAGTAGTAGTTGTAGTAGCAGCAGTAGTAGCAGCAGCAGGAGGAGGAGGAGGAGCCCCTCGGCTTGTCAAGATGTTTATAAAGCAGCCGATGCAAACTCACTATCCGAGAATGAACACAACTGTACAGAGCCCACACCCCTAAACCGCGTTTTAGACCGTACCGAAGAGCCCTTGGCCTACGAGCTTTGGTTGTGACCTAAGTCCTGGGCATCGGATCAAAAGCCGGCTTGCTGACGATTCTGAGGTGATGACCCGAGATTCTCAGCAAGTGCTGCAGGCTGGGTTGAGGGTTCATGCGCACAGCAATGTGTGGAGCTTGTTATGACAATCGCGGTCTCAAGAGTCAGGGTCTTAAGGATGAAGGTTTAGGGGTAGTTTTTTCTTTAAGCTTGCTGATGTCTCCGGACTAACGCTTTGGGGTTACACCTACGTCAACAGTGGGGTTTTCTGCAGGGACCGGGGGTCCAGCAAAGGCTTGTGAAGAACACGGGTTTTTGCCGGGGCCGGGCGGATGTGGAAAAAAAAGTATTCTCAGGCTGCCTTGAAATGGCGGCCACCATGGCAGCAGACGTCGCAAATGGTGTCTGGGCTTACTCCACCGCGGCATGCTTCTTCGAAGTTCCAAGAATGCAGGCTGCAATAGGATGCAAGAGCCCAAACCTGCAGCGGCAAAGGGATCCCCAAGCCACCAGACGGGTACAGTCAGGCCCGACAGAAGACCAAGGGAGCCTACCTCAAACAAGTGAGAACCGAACAAAGCCTGAACAGCTCCAAGGTGATGGAGGTGAGAGAACTTTTGCACCTTGCTTGCTGAAGGAATCTTCAGACACTTGCAAACTTCGGAGAACAGGATCCGGCACCCAAGAGGTTCTGCGTGAGATTTGCAGATTCAGCTCAACAGTTCGCATGCCCATGCCCCGCACGAATATCGAAGAACCAGATGAGTACAGATCATGCGTCTAGGATAAAGAACTGAAACTGACCTTCGTGCTTGTCCAGCGAAGGAACGCACTTGCCGGTGCTTACGACGACTGGGATATGGGCGATGGCAAATTGCATCGGGGTGAAGGCTGCAGGGGCAAGCGGCTGTTACGCAGTACGCTGAACAGGGCTTTGGTTTAGAGCCCGGACCCTAGAACTGAGTGAGCGAAGCCTTCAGATCTGGTGAAGTTTCGGGAGATTTCGTCGTTTCAGCTTCTCTGTCCCTGCGATGACGCGGGCATGTTGAGGCTCTGAGCCTCATCAACGGCAAGCTGTGTCGAAGGACCCCAACCCAAACAGACTCCCAAGTTGGAATGTAATTTCAAGGAGCTTCGTGTTGACAGCTTGGCTGTTAGGATTTTCAAAGATTCGCAGATGCCTAGTTTGGCTCTGTGCCAGTCTCTGCTGCTGCTGCAGCCTTGCTGGGGCGCGGTGCCTGGCCGCTGTGGGCTAAGCTTCTTCTCGGTTTTGGAGGGGTCAAGACGAGAGGGGCAGTGAAGAAGGCCAAGCAGAGATTCTCTCGAAGTAATTAGTCAGTTCTCAGTCGTCGCTGGTTTTGGTCGGATACGTGATGGGAGCCTTATTTAAAACTCAAACTGAGGATGCCTCCCAATGACGCCAGAGTGGAGGCCATTTAGAGCTGTCTCGTAATTGGGACGAGGATTGGACTTGTCGCGCCGAGCATGGGAGCCCAGCAAGCTTGGCGTAGGGCAGCTCACTCTAGCTATCCAGCGTACAACGATTGCAAGTTAAAGTTCAGCGGAGTATTACTGTGGGTTCTCCCGGAGCCTTGATTGCGACGCCAACCGTCGGCACAGGAGGTCTGGAATGCCTTGAGCGCTACACAGGATCTGGGACCTGGGTTCCGACTGGGTTGTCGAATCTTGCGCATGCAAAGAGTCTGTGGCCCTCTGTCACCATGCCCCAGGGTGAAAACTAACTATCCATACCGCTGGGACTTCTCGGAACAGTTCACTGGACCCAATACTTGGATTTGAGGTTTCTGATGCTTGGAGTTACCAGCAGCATGCAAAATAACGGCAGTACACTGAGCTGTTACCCGCATGTCCCAGCATGCTCCTCGGCAGCTTGTGCCCTCTAGCTGATCATGGACTGACATCAGCTCTGGTTCAAGCGGAGGAAGCAATCCGTGTTGCTTGCAAGGAGTGTCGTCGGCGAAGGGCTTTGAAAGGTTGTATGTCATTAGATGTAGACTCATAGGATGTCCACCGCCTCTGTCTCAACTCACACTCGGATCGCTTCCGCCTATGTCATCTAGCATGAGCTGTGGTCATGCACATCATGAGACATCTGCAGCTAGGATGTAATCGAACGAAGCATCGCAGGATTCGAGTTCGTCAAACTGTTGGTGTTCCTCTTGAGATTAGTCTACACTGCCAGGGTCATGGTTGGCTGGGTGCCTAACACGGACCACAACTCATTGCTTCATGTAGCTGCAATGTTTATGACGATGCGAGTCACCGTGGCTTTGGTCAGCGGTGAGAGGGTCGAGCTCTGCGAAAACGCAGAGGCTGGGAGGGATGTCGGGCTCCCAACATGTCCCAAGCTTCCCCTCCAAACCACAACTACGACCGCTATCTTTCAAACATCTCAAGCTACCAGGAATGTGAAAGCACAACGAAGCATCTTGATCGCCATGCAGAGCTGCAGCACATGTGCAGTACCTATCCCAGACTCGTGAACCCTGCAGTGAAACTTTAAGCAACCATCCCAGCACGAGCTTCAGCTTTCAGTTCGATGGTCCATCAGCCCCCCTCCCTGTCTTTCGATCAGAATCATGGTCCTCATGTGAAAACAGTATGTGTGTAATTTCTGTCGCAATATTACGTAAAGAACAAGCCGGGTCAGAAGCGGCGCAAGCACAGCTTTCACAGAATGATAGATCGATACTTGGACACTTAGCTGACAGGGCACCAGCGTCGTGCAGCTGCGGAGGGCCGCACAAGCTGCATTCCGGCGCCGTGGCGCGTGCCGCGGACGGCAGGGATTGTGAAGCTCCGCAGAGCTTATATTGAGGATATGAAGGATCTGACTACTCAGGGTCGATCTTCCCGAGTGTTACGAAGATTGACAGCGGGCGTTTGGTTTTCCTAGCTAAAGGTTGTTTGGTATTGCTGGGGCTCAGCTATTTCCTGAGACTCTCATCCGGCAAGTGTTGGCACGAGAGGCCGGATTTGCACCCCAGAGGGTAGCTTTTGTTCGAGTTTCCGAGAAGCCCATGTGGGCAGATCGCAAGCTCAGGCTCGACAAGATCACCGGCATTGCATGGCTGATCAGCAGTCGCGGGGTCACTCGGTCAATTGTTCCGCCAGAGTTTCTTTTGACCTCTTATCCTCACCCTGTTTACACATAAGGCCATCATAGATTGAGTGCAACTGTCGTTGGGTGCCTTGTTGCTTCTTGGTGCGAACGCCGCTGTTTGTTGCTGTTGTCGTTTGCTTTGTTGTTCCCATCGTTTTGGTTATTGTGTTGCTTCTCCCCCTCCAGCTTCTCCTGGTCCGTGTTGATACTGTCACTTCTGTTGTTAGTGGTGGCGGTGGTTCGTGTTTTTGTTCGGGTTTGTCACGTTACAACGTGCACAAGTGAGTCTGTTGTAGGCATCGCATGAACCTCGTTCAACTTTTCTTTTGGCCCTAGGGTGCAACTCGGTAGGGTTGCCTGCACCTAGGACCTCGGTATCAACAAGTGTGTGTTTGCAGTCAGTAGTGCTTTCAGACCATCGTCACAGCGCGGCCAAGCGAGTTTTTCACTCCAAGCTTCCAGTAATCCGTTCGTGTTGCCCTGTGTGGCATTCCTGACCGGGGCGCAAGCCGCAAGCTGCTCTCTTTTGGTTTTTGCTCAGGTGAAGCTGTCTTCTGCCAGCTCCTTGAAGGAGGAGCGGGACTTGGGAGCAGACTGCAAGAGCCTCAGATAGCCTCAGCTCCGCCGTCCCAGGCTGGCTTGCAGGAAGACGAGGTGCTCACAGGCATCCTGCGGCGAGATGAGCTGCGCCTCGATCTGCGTTTTCCCATACAAAAACCAGCGACAATGCTGACAATGTCAGTTTCTAGGGCCCACTCAGGAAGCCCTGAACCCTACAACCAGAGTGATCGGGAGTTGTTTATGCCTTCTTGGTTTACACCAGGTCCTGGTATGTCTTGTATATTCGTGCTGCTGTTTAGCGTTTGTCCTGGGCATAGTCCGTGGTAGTTGCAAAGCATGCCAAGCCCTAAACCAAGCTCCAGTGCGAACACATGCGGCTTGTCGTGTCGGTTCATGTGCATCATGTTAAAGGGCGACCTTATGCTTTTTGCAGACTTTTCAGCGTTCCCCTTATTAAAACGAGCCAGCAAGATGAACCTGCAGTCTTGGTGTGTTGTTCAGAGACCTCCGAACGGTTCGATTCAGAAGCCCCCACCAAGGCCTACGTGGCTTTCGCATTAGTTTTCCATGGTTTTCCTTTCTCTTATGTTGCTCTGCATTTCCTTTCTCTTATGTTTCTCTGCATGAGGAGAGTTTTTGGCAAACCAAGTTGCACTAGTTCATCATGGCTTCCATTAGTTTGCTTCAAGAAGTTGATAGAGAACACCCTGAGAGGCCTCTATATTGAATCCTTTATCGAAGCCTAGAACGTCAGCATCCGGTGCGAAAAGCGCAGTGTTTGCCAGCTGTGCATCCGAGGATCTTTCACGAGAGTACGTGCTCCATCTTGAGGGGGGCAGCCTGGCGAATGCTTACCCGAAGGTCGAAATAGCCCCAAAGCCCAATCTAGGATGGTGCTTCGGGCCAACTCAAGGCAGGGCTTGTGCGGATGGCTATCCCTAGCTCAGAAGAGATTTGGAAGATTCAGACTACAGTACCCTGATACAGGCCCCAACCAGAAGCATCCTTATTTCAATAGCTCGTGAAGAAGATCGTCGCCTCTATTTGAAGAAACCTTGACTTCAACACCGAGGATGGCTCTCTGTTTACGGTTGGCGATGGCTCTACCACCAAAGAGCATCTTGGCCCAGCCATCGGGTTTGTATGTTGAAAATCTAACGTAGCGAGTCTTGAGCTGGTCTTGTGGGCCAGCACTCTAAGAGTTCACGCGCCCTCTCCGAAGGTCACGTATACTTGGCACGCTTGGATGGAGAACGCAATGCCATTTCTAAAAAAGCATCCTCAACCTTCTGCATATACGAAGCTGCACCTCCAGCTTAATTCCTGAGACTCTTCTCTCTTCAACCAAAAACCCTAAAGCTCCTGAAGAGTTGCTCTTAACACTGCAGCAAGTATGTCCATGATCCCCAAGCTTGGATCCTATGTATCAGCTCTACAGATACCAAATCCGACGACCAATTCCCTTGAGGCCCGGCGACTGGGAGGAGTGCGTGGCAAAACCAGAGTACTTGGAGGTGATTTGGCAGAGTTTGGGATCCACCCCGTTTCCGAGGGCCTAAACAGGCTCCTGGGTCTGATTTTCGGCCCTACAGAAGTGGTACTGTCGGTGATAAGTCCCTTTAGCACCCACGTTGCAGTGGAACCTTCACCTGAAACTTCTGGGTCTGTCCAGGCGCGCCGAGCATCATTGCTTATGTAGACACCTCCAACTCACCGAGGACGTGCAGCAGATTGGAGCGTCTCAGGCCGCTTTTGCGGCCTTGTTGGAGGACAGCGCAACCCCTTGCCACACATGCCCGTAAAGCATTCAAGCAGCAGTTGAATACACCAGACTGTTGCGCTACAGCTCCCACGCTAAGTTGACGCTCCGAGTCGCACTTCGGTGCAAACCCTGTGGTAGCTTGCAGGACGGCTCCGTTGTGACCTGGGGAGATGGGCGCTACGGCGCAGACAGCAAGGCTGTGGGGCGGAAGCTGAAGCTTGGCGAGCTTTGAGGGCTCGGGCAGGGCTTTCAGGGTTGACTCCTTTGGCCACGAAGTCTTTGGGTGCTTCTGCATGGTTGCAGCGGTTGGCCAGTTGTGGCTGTGGAACCCAAGATAGGATAGACGCGGCAATCCGTCCGTCGCAATGAAGTGCAGGAGACCTCCAGTCGGCAAAGGTTTTTGAAGAGCATGTAGGACATCCTATCCAGGTATGTAGACCACACTTTCAGAGCGAAGCCGCAGTTGCATGCCGCGGATGGCTGATTGTCATCAGGCGGAGCGGAAGCAGCAGATGTGCTTCAGAATCGAACGCAAGAAGGTGATGTCTGTACGGTGGTCTTGTCGATAATGTCCGAGAGCCTTGGCAAGGAACGGCATTCGTCGCGTCATCGCATCCAACTACGCCTTCGCTGCTGTCTGTGAAGATCGCACGGTGCCTGGAAGCAAACAGTCTCGGATGTTCCTGTTGCTTTTGCTTTTGAGGGGGTCGTTGCGAAGCCGCTGGAGTAGGTAGCATTCCTCGCATTTCCAGGCTTGCATGTTGAATCAAAGCCGAAATAAAGGTAGAGCTGCTTGTGGTCCCCTCAAAGGTCTGCGTTTCTCGGCCGGCCTATTGCTGTCTGGCAAAGAAATGTCTTCAAAACCCACTTCGTGCACAGTGCCAACGGACGTTTGTAGGTTACTGGCGAGGCTTTGTACTGGATAAACGCACTAAGGCCCGCAAAGGCCCATGATCCTTCAAGCAGTAACCTAAACCCAATACTGCACCACCTAAAACGCAGGTGTAACTTTCAAGCACAGCTCACACGGCCTTGGAAATGCCCGGTCGCCCTGCGTTGCACGAGGTGGTCACATGGGGTGACCCTGCCTTCGGCGGTGACGCCTCTCTGCGAAGCCGCCTGAGGAGCGTGGAGGACCAGATTTGGGGCTTCAGGAAGGGTTCGGTTCTGTGGTCCCGATGGAATGGGATGTCCGGCATCCCACGGAAGCAGAAGGGCCTTCTTCCTAGCAGCATTTCTCAGTCCATGAATCCCTCCGGAGCATCCAGGGTGCACACTGCGCGAATTCTCGTTTCTTGAGTGTAGAGGTGGAAGGCCAGCCTCGACAATGTCGTGACGATCGATACCCACCAGCATCACGATGCACAAAACGACTCGCATTCACCAAGCAGCCAGCAACTCACTCCTTAAACTTTCCAGGCTTCTGCCATTACCTTCCGGCAGAGATCTGCAACTCAAGTTTTGCCCAAGACGCCTCTGCAGGACATCAAGGCTACTTCCTGTGCCTTTGCAGCTGTGTTGGAAGATTCCTCTGTGGCGGCCTCTCGGCTTGCGAGAGCGTGGCTTGATGTTCTGGGATCTTCGGTGCTTCTTAGGCCGAGCCTGGCAACAATCTCAAAAAAGAGACCCGTCACAAGCATTTTGTTCCCATGTTAAGAAATGGGATTTTTCTGTAAATGAGGGGTCTCTGCATGTTGCAAGCCAGGCCTGGGGCCACCCCAACGGCGGCAGCAACATTTTGGCGCTCCGACGCTCGCGCCTGAGAGTGCAGCTGAGCCTCGGCACAGAAAGGTGTTCCGGAAGATTCCCATTGACTACTGTAGTAGTCAATATGGTTGCAAAAGGCTTCTGCAAAGTGTAGTGGTGAAGGCTTTACCGGATCGTGTCGCTTCCCGTCCCTACATTCGCGCGCATGTGTTGTGGCATGCCCCTTGGCAGCGGAAGCCGCAACGCCGAGAAAACCTTGCTCGGAGATTTCGAGTAGCAACCGATGGCCGATTGATAGCCATATTACAAGAATCTAAGAAGCTCGCTGTATTGGTCTGGATGGCCATGTAGCGGCCCAGCGGACTCAATAAGTCAGTTATAGGTAGTGCTACGATTGGCATAACCCCAGGTACGGTAGGACTCTCATAAACCGTCCACAGCCCTTTGAACGCCAAAAACACACAACCATTTTTCTCTACCCTTACAGCACTTCCCCTGTACAACTCCCTCCCCGTACAACGCCTTTAATGGGCCTTGAAGACAAGGATTGAAGCCACCTCTGGGGCTTTTGCCGCATTGCTGGAGGACTGGGTCTGTGCCGCAACATTCAAACTCGTGGTTACCTTTGCAGGCTGAGGCAAAGGGCCCGAGAGGCGGTTTCTGACGGACGACAGCTGCAAATGCCCTGGTGTCAGCTCCTTCATGTAGGGCCATGATTTTATCTTGAAGTTCGGCTGCTCGGCTTGTCGAGCAAAGGGCTCGCAACTGAGCTTTTGGGGTTCTCAGTCTGCTTTGCGGGAGACGATGCCAAAAATACAGGAGGGGACGGAGGGCGGCTGAGGCGACCCGGACCTTCACAAAGCATGAGGTTGTGCAGATTTACAGGTGTGGCTGGGGGAACCTGCGGAACCGCACGGAACAGTTGGTACCCAATTCTGAGCGCATCTCCCATCGTGGCTCGGCAATCCGTACTGAACCGCACAAACCCCTAACAAAAAGAAGGGATCCCTTTTGTGCCATTCCCACGGATTGCGGAGGACGGCTCAGTGCTCGCCTGGGGCGATCCCGAGCCTTGGCACGTTGATCCTACATGGTGCAACATCAGATTAAGTAATGCCGAAGACATATCCCCAAAAAGTATGCTTGAGAGGTTCCTCTGACGCCGACATTTCCATTTCACGCTAGGGGATGGCCGATGCTGGGGTTTTCAATGTGGGTGAGCCGCAAATGCTAGTTTTTTCGATGCTTGCTTCCCCTTGTCACTTTGTTTGGGATCGGGGCGATCAATGCCGAGAGAATGAGAAAGCGGCGCCAACGAGCCGAAAGGGACCAGAAAGTGCGAGAAACAGGAGGACACCGCTTGACAAGCAAAGCGCTCGAAAGTAAGAGGGTGTAGAGAGCCTGGCAAAGAGAAGGGCAGAAGCGTGTGAAAAAAGAGGAAGCCGCTCGAAAGGGATTAGATTTTGGGCAAAGTAGCAAATTGCCCGATCGAGACTGGAGATGTTGAGAGGGCGCAAGTTGTTCAAAAAGAATTGAAACGTTTCAGAAACAGTACTCTGAACCCTAAACCCTCAACCCTGGAGCACAAACGTAGGAAAACGCGGGAAGGAGGCTGTAGAACATCTGAGAAAGAGGAAGGAACAAACCGCTCTAACGGGACCGAAGAAGTTGAGCAAGAAACACCTAGAGAAATTGACAAGGGAAGCGTTTGACAAAAAGATCAAACCTGTCGAGCATGAAGTGAGAATTGACACAGCGAATTTGTGCACAAGGCGCAAACCGCTCGAAGGTCGAGGGAGCAAGGCACATCCAGCAAGCCGCTCGAAAAACGCTTGAGAAGTCGACGAACACGAGGATTTGATACCGGAGAGCACACCTCTCGCACGTGATTAGAGAAGTTGTTGGGTTTCGACGCTTGTCTCCCTTCATTTGGGGCTCTTGACCCCGGTAACAGGAATTGCTGTGTTCTCGGTGGTGCAAGAGGATTTTGTAAACCATGGTATACTTCGCTGTATTCATACAGTGCAGTGTTTTATACATAAACTACACATGTGTGCATGCTTGCGTGTATGCACGTACTATGGAGATAGTTTTTTTTTTTGTCGTTGCCATTGCATTCCTCTGGGTCGTGGTCTTCAGTGCATTGCATGCGCCTGTCTCGAGAACCCAGGACCAAGGCGGTGATTGCCGTGCTGTGCGGAAGAAGCTCGTCAACGTGCGGTGGATCGTCTTTAAAAAGGGGGTTTGAGGATCGACCACGATCATACTCATGATTGCAACGACAGCAACAACGACACACATAGATAACAGTACTTAGAGCGCGTATATAGCAAAATACCAAGCAGCCCAGGCGAGGTTGACTGGGCAGCTGTCTGTCCCGCCGAAACAGTGTTGTGTGGAACAAGCAAGATCTTAGTGTTATCCGGAGTGTCGACTCGCATTGTGGCTCATCAATTGTCAGTGCTGCAGCAAGGTTCAACCAACCGAAGAGTGTCTGTATGTAAAGGTCGACATCTCGGTCGAATTTCTTGCAGCTACCGCTCTAAGCTGCTAATCGCTGTTAAAACTGCATGTTGTGTGAAAGCTGTACAGACTGTATGTCGACCTCCAAAAATTTCATACCCAAACCCTGAGACCCACTTGCAGGGAGCTTCGGGCCAACTCGGGTGCCTTTGCTGCCCTCCGACGCGATGGCTGCGTGGCGGCCCGGTAGAGTGGAATTAATTCTGTTTTTTACAACGCTAGTATGAGAGTGTTTTAATTTTTACATATACACACACCTATATCCATATATCTATTATACATTTATATACATACATACATACATACATACATACATACATAATCGTATAGATTGCTGAGTCGATTAGAGAACCTGGGAGCCGTCAACGAGCGGAGCCCGGAACAATCTGGAAGCGGCTGTAACCAGGTAAATGTTTTGCTCCTGCCAAGCGTGCGACGTGGTGCGTCAGAACTCCATGCCGGGTTGTCTAGATTCCCCGAGTTCAAGAGCTCACTTGAAGCGAGGTGGCATGGGGAGATCACTTTACCGGAGGAGATCCGTCCCTCGATATGCAATCAGTTCTGAATGGGGGCCAACCCCTCGCATGAATAGCCAGCCAAGGCTCATGCCCTTCATTAGGATTGAGCCCACAGCAGGCAGTGATTGATTCGTCGGGCCACATTAGAAGTGTCTGCAAAGCATGAAGCCGAACGACCGCAAGCCCAGTTAAGAATGCAGTGGGCTACTGTCTCTGTAACCATCGTACCGCAGCCCGATATACTGGTAGGGCTTATCAACCAGAAGCCGGAACCCTGCGCTTGTGGTATGCAAGCTGACATTGGAAAGGTCGCATGTCATGGATGAGCTTCGTGGCGTGAAGCAGATTCTCGCAGGGAGGTGCATGGCCGTAGAGGTTTCAAACTCAGATCATTGCTTACTGGTGTCTGTAATGATTCCTGAGTGCCGTTTCAAGAGCTTGCCACTCTTGCACATGGGCTTCTGGCTGAGGCATCTGCGGTTGCATGTACCGACATCAGGCAAGCCCCAAGTGAGGTTACCAAAGCCTACGGCACCAAACCCTCATCTCCAAAGCTATACTTCTTTCAACCCCCGGCCCTTAATAACCCAACCCCGCCCATATAAGCCCACCTGAAGTAGGTATTCCTTCGGGGCCCTCCTCGCCGATGGCCGCCGCATCGTGTGGCCAAGTCCCAGCCTTGCAGCGGATCGAGCCTGGGCCGAGAGAGCCTGGTTTTTGGGTGGTTGGGGATGGTTTGGGATCAGGATGGTGCGGGTTCAGGGGTTTAGGACTTAGGAATCATAGGGCTCAAAGTTTAGGGTTTAGTGTTTGGAGAGCAAGCTGTTCTGGGAAGATGCATTTTTTGGTTTTCGCGCATAGGCCGTGGGCTTCTGTTAAGATCATCTCGTTCTCTGCGACACCATTTGAGGAGCTGAGTTGGAGATCCAATCCATCAAGCGATCTCGCGGTGACTCTTTTGCCCCGATGGTTCCCGATGCTCGTCCTTTGGGGTAGACGTTTCGTGGCCGGTTTGAGAGCGGCACTGGGCTCCCACGGGGCATTCCTTTTATTTGCATCTCCGGGTCTCGCTTTGCGAATTCGACCTTCGGCTTCTAACAAGCGGGAGGATTAGATGAGAGGCGCACTTCTTTGCAGCTTCTTCAGAGACAAGAATTCAAGGCAAGTCGGCGGGAGGAAAAGCTTGCAAGACCGGTCTTCGTTCTGAGACAGCGCGGCAGCGAGTTCTGGGAATTGGATTTGGGAACTTCCGCAACAGGATCGAGTTTGGATCGGGGCTTAGCTAAAAGCTGCTGTCTTAACTTTAGACAGAGGTTTCACGAAAGGTCAGCTAAGGTTTGAGAGCTTTTTGTCAGCGTAATGCCCGAGCCTTTGGCAGGACTTGCACGACACCCTGCAAGCCGTTCGGTCGGCCAGCACCGGGACAGCAAAGATTTTGTTTCGCACCTCATTATCCCCTCAAAGGGTTGAGGATTGGGGTTTCGGGTCTAGACTGGGATGGAAGCATAGATTTCGCTGCTGATTCTGCGATCTTGGAACCCGAACTCCACAATCCCACCCAGGAAGCGCAAGGGAACCGTATAATTCGTAAAGCCGACCCACGCCTTTGTCTTTTTGAGACTTTCTCTCTTGTAAAGACCTGCGACTCGGTTGCTCGTGATCCGTGGAGCACAGGCCCCACTCCGAGACACCCTATGCCCTCAGCCCTGTCTACGGAAGCAGTCTCATGCCTTCCCACATCCCCATCGAGAAGCAGAAGCGAGGTGTCCATATGCGCGGCTTCCTCCAGGCACCCTGCTTGCTACCAGCCCAGGCTGAGAGGCTTCGCCATGTCGTCCTCGAATGTCTTCTAGATCTTGGATGTGGGAATGATTGAGGCTTCTTTTGGACTGTCGGGCGAAGGGCAGAGTAGGAGGGGAATCTTCGAGGCAGAGGTGGCTCTTTGAAGCCGAAGCCTTGCAGGGCCCGACGGAGTCGGGGAAGTCCACTGCGAAGATGGTGCCGGAGGCCGGAGGCATGGCATGGCCTGATGTTTTCTGAAAACTCTTGCCCGGAGGTGACGCAAGGGCTGCAGCGTCTGCAGACATTGCTGTCATCGGAGTTGCAGGAGGAGCCAGAGGCGTGCTTTTTGAAGATTTGGGCAAGGTTTGAAAGGCTCCGGCTGCTTTGCCTTCGGATGTCGGTCTTTGGCATTGACGGCTCGGAGCTTCAGTCCCGTGGAGGCGCTACTTTTGCTTCGGATGTCAGGTGATTTCAGGTCTCGGGTTTCGAAGCAGAGATATAACCCTTGCCTCGCAGGCCAGACAGCAGTGAAAGTCCCATTTCCGACTGCGTTCGCGTGTTCGAAAAGCTTGGAGCAGAGAGACGGTTTTTTGGGGCCCTGGCGATGTCGTAGCTAATGGTATCTCAGCCTTGGATCTCCGATGAATCCAAATTCGAAGCGGCCGCTTCTTGAACGAACGGTGCAAGCTGGTGCAAGCTAACCGAGACAGCCCGGCAGGGGTCCGACGAGTTGCACGAGGCGAGGTCTCCCGAGCCTTGAAGCGGTTCCTTCACCGCAAGGGCCTCTTCAATGTTAACTGCGAGCGAGGGAAAGAGACACAGACATGTAGAGACAGACGGGCTTTATTTCGAGCCTTTCGCAAAACTGTGAAGCCAATCTCTCATTGGCATAAGAGGGCAATGCCCTCAGCACATGCTTACTGGGCTTCGGGCTGCGAGATAGCCAACAGGATGCACAGAAGTACAAAGCAGTGGATACTGCGCCAGCTGTACTGCTACACAGCAATAAACAGCAATGCCCAAGCTTGACGGTCTCTCCAGCATTGCTGTGCGACTTCTCACTCGTACCGTTCACGAGCAGTGTTGGCGGTCATGGCCGTTTTGACGTCAGGGTGGGTGTGTGTTCAAGCATGCGCCTCCGCCGCAGGCGGTTGCAGACCAGCTTCAAGACAGAGGCCAGCCGGGGCTCTCTGAATGCTGTTGCATTCTGGGTGATCGGACTAAGGACAACAAGACCAAGGGTCAGGCAGTGCTCAAAGATTTTGTTTTCTTTCCATGGTAGGGTCTACGACTCTACGAGGTATGGTTCCCATCTGCAGGGCTCCGTGGCTACCGACATGGCCCCTCTTTGTCAGCTTCTCCTGAATCCAAAAGAGCTTCATGCTAGCTTGCGGGAAGGTGGAGATGACTTCCGGCTGGAGGCCTCAGGGACAGAGTTGGGAACCTCCGGCAGCTCCATGAGTCAGGCTGTGCTCAACCGCTTTCCCAGAACATGTTACCTCCGCCTGGGGCCCTTCCCCGACGGATTGCAAAACACCACTGCGAGATCGCTCTTCGCAGAAGCCAGCTTGCAGGAGATGTTCGTCCAGCCGGATGGCCGGACTGACTCTGCGCAGGCAATGTGTGCAGAGGTAGAAAGCACTTTTACGTCTTCGTGATGATACAGTAGTAAACAACCATTGGTGCGAAGCGGTTCCCTAACACCGAGATGCAAAGGTTGTTAAGGTTATTATTGTGCTAAATACTCAATCATGATCCTAGCTGACTTCAAGCATCCACTCCACCGTTCCGACGGGACCTCTGGAGGTTCCTTCAATAGGGTGGAAGGCTGCTCCAGGAACAGAGTCTCTGAGTCATGGCCGAGAGCCAACGCGTACCTATCTCGCTATATGAGGGATCGGATTTCAGTGGCACCCTGGCATCAGACCTTGCAAATTGCCATGGGAGACCTCGTTTAAGTCTTGGCGCTGAACCTCGCACTTCGAACCAAGGCAGTACCTGGTCATTCGATCCAAGCCTTGTGGTTTCTCGGGCCCTGAGGCCCCAGAAATGCGAAGCACCCCGAACGCCCTACATTTTGTGAGCTTTTTGCTGTGAAGGCCCTTACTGCTGTGCGACCTAGACCAGTGCTTCAGCTCGAATTTGGCTTCGGGGCCTTGCTATGAAACGGGTCTAGAATTTGAATGTTGGACTGGCTTAGTCCTTCGCAGTTTGGGATGAGTGGAGCCTGCCCGAGGGAGGGTTCTGGCTGAGTTCTTGCTAGTGTATGTTCTACACAAGAGTCCTTTCCTAATGCTTGGAGCCCAGCTTCGTTTCTCCGAGAAATGGACAGGACGTGTACTTTTTGTTTGTTTACTGAGCTTCTCACTTTTTGCCTCCTTCTGTAATGTATCTCGGTGCCGTCGTAGAATACCAGCTCATGATGGACACCATTGTTTCAACGACTACGACACCTACTCCTTTGCAACTGACGTGCCATGGCAACAACAACGAAACAGCTGTTGCTGCTGCTGCCGCTGGTGCTGCTGCCGCTGGTGGTGGTGCTGCTGCTGCTGCTGCTGCTGCTGCTGCTGTTGCTCCTACTACTACCACACTAACAGCAACAACTAGTACTACTACCAATACCACAACCACGACTACGACCACGACCACCCCCGCCACCGCCACCGCCACCGCCACCGCCCCCGCTACCGCCACCGCTACCGTCACCATCACCACCACGCGACGACGACTACTACTACAGCTACGACTCCCTTTTCTAGTACTATAACTACTACTACTACTACTACTACTACTACAACCACTACAACCACCACCACTACTACTACCACCACTACCACTACCACCACTACTACTGCCACTGCTACTGCTATTACTACTACTACACAACCACAGGCACAACCACAATCACACAACGACAACGGCCACCGCCACCGCCACCACCTCCGCC
>CAJNJA010037541.1:9323-20002 GCA_905231915.1 Symbiodinium necroappetens
CTCTCGCTCGGTCTCTCTACCAACCAACTTTCAAACCCGCGGGTCTAACTGATGCTTTTGGGCACAAACGCCGGTCCTGAACCCGAACTTTAAACCCTTACCTAAAACCCTGCTTTCACACCTGTAGTCTGTTACTGTTGCTAACGCTGTCACTATCAAAGTGATCCTGTCCCCCTGATGCTACAAACCCGCAGTAGTTAGTAACAATCACGCTTCGACGTCTATGTCGTAATCCTGTGCTCTCTGACCGCTGCACAGTTGAACGATTGGAAGTTTGCACGCAACCTCGATGCAGCTTTCGACAATTCCAGGCCGCAGGGTAGCAACTCTGCCAAGAAAGCCGAAACCCCAACAATTCTGCAACCTCACGGCCCTAAACCCTAGACCCTACACCCCACGCTCACCACGGTCCATGAAGCCTAAACCCTAAACCCGAAACACGGTCCATGAAACCCCAAACCCTAAACACGGTCCTTGAAGCCTACATCCTAAACACGGTCCTTGAAGCCTAAACCCCAAACACGGTCCATGAAACCCCAAACCCTAAACACGGTCCTTGAAGCCTACACCCTAAACAGGGTCCTTGGAGCCTAAACCCCAAACACGGTCCATGAAACCCCAAACCCTAAACACGGTCCTTGAAGCCTACACCCTAAACACGGTCCTTGAAGCCTAAACCCTAAACACAGTCCTTGAAGCTAGCTTCACAGTCAGGAAGTCTCCTCAGACTGAACTCGCGGGTTGCTTCGGGTTTCGGAGGGAAGCCTCGAACGTCAAGGTGCCTTGATATGGAGGGGTTTAGGGTTTAGGGGTTTAGGGTTTAGGATTTCTTTGTTAATAATAGTATGGGGGGGCTTTATAAGCAATAATTCCAACTAGGGCTTTGTATTTACTTTTTGCTGCAAAGGCTGCTAGAAGGTTGTGCGAAAGGGCTCTGGGCGAAAGAAACTTGAGTCCAAGGACACGGTCTGCAGTTATTTTATTTTGCATTAACATGATGTGATGTGAGCGGCCGCGGAATACCCACACAGTGAAAAGTCCAATTTCGTTCTCCCTATTCTGTTTGGTGACGAAACAGTAGCAGAAACGAGCACGAAAAGGAAGGACAAGGAACAAGCAAAAGTGCACAAGTTGTGGATGTGCAAACAGTTACTACCGATGGTCCGGCAGAGCCAGCAGCCCTTGATCTGTTTTTGAGTATTTCAGGGTTCCGTGAAGGCTTCGGGTTTTGGGTTCTTAGTTTAGGTTCTATAGGACTGACACACTGTTCGTGCTAAGCAAGGCTCTCACCTTCTGAGGGTGCATGGTCTTAGGGTTGGGAGTTTTCCGTGGAATCGCGCGCAATATCTGTGGGCAGGGTACAGGGCAAAAGGGCACGGGGCAAGGGCAAGCGCAAGGGCAGGGCAGCGGGCAGGTACCCGTGCAATCATGAGGGCACTGGGTGGGTTTCGGGTTTGAAGGAGGGTCTGAAGATTAAGGGCTTATTTAGGGTTGTTGAGAAGCACCCCAACCATCTGACAGGATCCCGTTGCCAAAGCCGTAGGGACTGACCCACTTGCCCTTATGAGAAGCATTCCTAGTGGAAACTTTACCTTATGAGAAGCATTCCTAGTGGAAACTTTAGGCGACACCAAGTTCAGTTCTACAGAAACTTGTCTATCGCCCCTCCAGTTTTACCCTGTTGAACTGCAAACACTTTCTGGTTGTTGGTCGGTAGAGTGCATGGGGTTTCTTCGCTTTGGGTCGATGCACTCGGTAGACAAAGAGAGCAGGGTGTATAGGGTGTACCTGCAACCGGTAACACTGCAGAATAGTCAACTATGACCCCGTAAGGGTATACCCAAGTAGTAGGTTGCTCGTGCTCTCTCTCTCTCTCTATATATATATATAAATATGAATTATAATTATAAATATAAATAAATGAATAAATAAATAAATAAATAAATATATATATATATTTATTTGTTTATTTATTTATATGTATATACACACATACAGGGCTATCAGACTGTTCTAACTGAGGCTTTATGCTGAAGAGTTTCGCTGTCGTTTAGGATCGGGGGGCCGTGGTCTGCTGGAACCTCTGTGACGCTATCTCACAAACAAGCATGCCAAGGAGGGAACCGGGTCTGCTGGAACCTCTGTGACGCTATCTTACAAACAATCATGCCAAGGAGGGAACTGGACATCGGGGCCTCGCATGTGGAACAAAGAGGTTTTACATGGTTTTACTATTTGGCACACGGTTTCGGGTAAATCAGACAGACGGAAAATGTATTGGTTGCTAATGGCTAAATGCAAGCTAAAGGGCCTTGTCTTGCTGCTTCCAAACAATCTACATCCTGGAAGCGCATGGCTAGATGGATTCGAACGGCGCCCCTAAACCCAAACTGTAACTGAAAACACAATGCCCCTAAACCCCTAATACCTTAACCCTAAGCACCAAACGTTGATGCACACCGAGCATCTTGTACTTCGGGATCTTCTGCTTCTGCAGGAACTCATGCAGATCCCTGTCGCAGTTTCACAGGGTTCGGAAGGCTTTGCAGGGGCGTTACACGTGTTTTTGTAAGGTCTTAAGGGTGTTTACGTATATAGTGCTCGACGGATTATGATGGCGATATAATGGTGCTTGCAACTTTCACGGGTTTTCTAGGGTTCAGAAGGTTTTATAAGTTTTCATCGCTATAAGTTTTAGGGCTTTAAGGCTTCATGGCATAGGATTTAAAATCAGGAGGCTTGAAAGGTCCAAGTACATGATAATCATATCCGAGCGGACCTAAATATCAGGAGGGTAGCATTCAACAGGGTATGTTACCGCGTTCTAGTGTGGTAGCAATGTAAGCTACGAGCCCCAAATGCCTTATGACTTTCAGAAACCCCAAGCCCGTAATATGAAGACGTACTCGCAGTTCCCAGCTTTGCAAAACAAACACCGGAACTCAATGCTTGTGACTTTGCGGGTGACGCCAAGCCCTGTACGACTCACATCCCGTGGTCTAAGGCCTAAGCCATGTAGCTTTGAACCCTAGGCCCTGAACGCTAAAACCCGAGCCACAACTGAGGCTTTTGCGGTCCCTAAACCCTGTTTGGCGAAGTGCAGGTCTCGCCGTCCAACTTCAGTTCATCTGGCCGTTAAAACCAACCCTAAGCCCTAAACTTTATATACTCACCTGACCCCAGCCTTTCAATCAATCCTTGTGCCGGCGGCACAGAAAAGCATGCCAGGAATGTCATTTCTGTCTCTGCGAGTGTCTGCCGGGGGTCTTCTCCAAAACAATGGCGGTCTGTGTGATCACCGGCAGAACACTTTGACCAGCCCTGACTTGTACAAAATTTCTCAGTAAGAAACCCTGAAGCCCTTATAGCAACCCTTGTCGGAACCCTTTTGTGCTCATTGCATGAAACCCAACCCAAAACAGCCTGCAAATTCAACGAGTCTATCTTTGCTGAACGGCTGAAGCTGCCAGCCGACCTCCGCCTTTTAATTTGCCTTTCGAAGTCCATTCTGTAGACCCCTGTTCAACGAACCCCCCGTCCTTCCTTTTTTGCGGGGGGTTGTGGATCCTCATCTTAGGGCCTTTGAATACAGGGGCTCATTCATTCGGCGTCGGAGTCACTCCTAGCCGTCCTAGCCCCAAAATCCGAAGACCCTGTGGCAAATAGACCGTAACAATGAAAGTCAGATCTGGAGTAGATTCTATTCTACTACAACTGTACTACAAGGATTATGAGGGGACACGATTAATGATAAAACATGCCGGCTTTAATGGTACAGCCTGACGAGGATTAATAATAAAACATGCCGGCTAATGGCACCCTGACGAGGCTGCAAAGCGCCTGCAAACGCTATCCGGATGGTCTGCACCACAACGGAGACACCTCTGAACACCCGGAGCTCAACTTTCATTTCCTATTTCATGTAAGGGCCTTGGGTCCTACTGAGCTTTCAATCAGGGGTGCGATTGTAAATGTACTGGGCTTCCAAAAGGATTCGTTTGAGGCTTCTATGAGGTATTTATTGTGTAGCAGTGCTTGGAGTATCGGGCCTCAGTACGCAGAATAGGATACTAGATATTGGGGATTTCAGCGGAAACTGATGCGGATAATATATCTACAGGATAACCTTGTTCATTCTTCAGAACTCTGTATTGGCCAAGGTGAAACCCAATCGACTGTCAAGTCGGAAACTGGACTTCTAGGTAATGGCAGAATGTTACCAGAATTTAGGCTGCCAGCTTTGGGGAAATTGTGCCCCTGGTGCACAAATTTGAAGTTGAAGTCTCGCTTGGGGTTTCTGTTGCGCGACCTCCCTAGACCCTCTTCAGTAACGAACCCTACTTACACCCGTAAACCCTAAAGGGCCTAAAGCCGAAACCCTGGAGCCATGGAGCAGGGGTTTGTCTAATTTGGGGATGGCAGGACTCGGACGTAGAACTCTTCCAAGGAGCCCCTTGACATCGACCTAAGCTGCAACCTGTGACAAGCCACAGTCCGGGGAAGGAAAGGAAAGCACCGATGTGCCGTGGCAGCATCGAGTGAAGATGTGCTCAGTCATGTCTACAATCGTGATATGACAGCCAGCAGACCCAACTCGCAAACACTATGTCGATGCCATCAGTTGCTCGACAAATCGAAGCCCAGCAATCGGGTCCAACACGGCAGCATCTTCATCCCGAACAGCTATCGCTGGAATTGGGTGCCTCGTCCCGGGATGAACTGGTAGCTGGCCTTCAAGCTGCGCTAAGTAGGGCAGTCTCTCACGACATGCAACAGAAATCTCGCAAACTGGAACTCAGATGCGAGAAGCAAAGCGCTTCTCTAAATTGACTGTGCTGCACAACTGCCCGTTCCATCATTTCTGCTTGGCTGTCGTTGTGCGAGTAGTTACTGTGGTTCGGCTATTGTCGTCGCTGTGGTGGAATAGTCGTAGGTGGTAGCTGTAGTCAGTAGTCACTGATGGTGTTCTTTGGGTCCTTCAGGTATGAAGACGAGGCCGGGCTCTCCCGGCAATCGCTTGATTGGCGTTGTTGGCAGGGAGTCTAATGCTAGTGACAAGCGGGCAAAAGGCGCACGCTGGAGCGCAGAAGCTAATCTCAAAACTTACTGCCCGGGTCGTGGCCTAGGCACTCTGCAGGAGTTCCGCAAATGGGCATCCCGATGTTGATGAGTAAGGTCGGACCCCCGACCCCCCCCCCGCCCGATCATCAACAACGATGTGATCACCTGAAAATAGCCAAGCCTTCGACCCGAAGCCCTGCAGACGAAAACACCTCTGCTAACAACTGACCACGCTGAAGTTGCTGGCGATGCTACATTGCTACATGCCACAAAGCTGCATCCTCGCGCCCCAAACACCGAATCCAACCTCACCGTCCCTAAATCCCAAAGCCACACCGACCCTGAACCCTAATAACCCTAAACCCTATATTCCCTATATCCCAAAGCCAAAACCGACTTTGCGCTGCGGTGAGCCTGTTTTCAGTGACCGCTCTAAAGGCGTCCGCAGCAGAGGCCTCCCAGAGGAGAACAATTAAGTTGGGTTTGGGGTTTAGGGTTTAGGGATTGGGTTTAGGGTTTAGGGTTTAGGGTTTAGGGTTTGGGGCTTAGGGTTTAGGGTTTATAGGGTTTAGGGATTGTGGCGTGAAGGCTGGGGTTTAAGGACCGCATGTCAGATGCGGGCCTATTCGCGAAGGCTCCGGGGTGCACAATTCACCATGGGCTCATGTTTGGATTAAACGAGTTTCGGGTGTACTGTAACTAGTGTCTGGTCAGTTCAGGGCAAGCACCAAAACCCCTGAACCCTAAAACCTCAACCCAAACCCAAAAAGGCACAAAAAAACAACCCTAAAATTAAACCCCAAACCCACCGAAAAAAAAGGCATAACAAAACACACCCCAAAACCCAAATCCAGAAACACAACAAAAACGCAAAACCTAAGACTCAAACGCGGAAGCGAATCCCGGACGTGGGAAGGCTTCGCCTGCTCGGCACCGCCCCGGCAGGGAGTCCGATGGGTTCCTTTAGAATAAGGCTTTAGGGTTTAGGCCTCAGGGCTTTGGGTTCAGTGTGTAAGGCTTTAATTAGGGGTAGGCCTTGGGGTTTTGGGTTTAGGGCAGGGGTTTTGGGTTTAGGCTTTTGGGCTTAGGCTTTAGGGTTTAGGGCTTTGGGTTTTGGGGTTTAGGGTTTAGGGTTCTGGGTTTAGGGCTTTGGGGTTTAGGGTTACGGCTTGGGGTTTGGAGTTTGGGGTTAGGGTTTTGGTTTAAGGCTTGTTTCCCTTTCGCATGGGGTTTAGGATTTGAGGTTTAGGGCTTGGGGTTTAGAGTGTAGCATTTAAGGTCTAGGGTAGGGCTTCCCAGGCTTCCTTTTATTAAATAAGGTCCTACTTACAAGGGGGTTACTGTGTAACGGAGGGCTCCTTTAGTTCCGTTCAACGGTTCTTTCCTGTCCTTCCGGGGGTTACCATATGGGTTCCCTTAAAGTTGAGTAGGATCTTCAACAGGTCCTAAAAGGGCTTCTTTAGGGGTTCCTTTAAAAGGGGGTCCTTTACCGGGCTCAAAACACGCTACGACTTTCTGGCGTCGATGAAGGTTAGTATAAGGGGATACAACACAGCGTCTGGCTACGCAGAGGTTGCAGTCAAGCCGTGTCGCCTTTGCCCGGTCCAACCTGGAAGACCCGTTTTGGAGCCGTCTAAGCTAGGGGCCTTAATAGCTAGTGTGGTACCTGCCCTGCTATACGTATATTAAGGAGCCCCAGGAATAATGTTCAGGCTTCTACATAAGACCGGCTGTGCTGTGGGATGGAATCGGGCTCCGTCAACAGCACCGAACGGAGGTGGTCGGGTACTGCGCAAGTGCGAATATTGGACCTCAAGCCGTGCCACAAGTAACTGGGCAAACGTAGTTGCCATAGTTCTACCCCTTCGAACTCTACAAGCCCCTTGATCCGTAAGTAGTCTATGCGAAAACCCCCGGAATCGATGCTTCCGCGAAATTCCTTACTGTGTTGTTTGAGATTGTCCAGGTATACCCCAGAAGGACGAAACCAGTGCAGAAGCCTGTGCAAACAAGGGCCCTGATTTCGATGATTTACAATTCCGACAATCTTGACATCTCGGCAAGAAAAGAAAATAGTCAAATAGTTGACAGATTGATACAAGGTAGGCTTTATAGGCCCGAGCTCCCTCAACAATACCTCGCAACCCCAATGCATCGGAACCCGCGGTGCGCGCCACGTAGTAACCCATATCGAAAAAAAAACGTTAGCAACCCCTATAATAATGCGGAGAGTAACTCTTATAGGAACCCTTGTATCAGATTCGATGCTCAAACCAAGGGTGCCACCTTTTCGTGACGATCAGATGCCTGCGCGAGGCGACCAAGGGTCGCACTTGTGGGGATGATGTGTTTTTTTTTGGCTCCCGCATGGCAGTCCCGAAGGTCCACATGGCGGGTATTCCGTCATGTCTTGCACGGGGGTGATGTTTGGGGCTTTAGGGCATAGGGTGTGCTTGTTCATAATCCTAAGCCTAAGCTCCAACAACTCATGCTTTTCTCCGGGATCCGGGCTCAGAGACCATACTGCAGAAAGATCTAGGGCTACTTTCAGCACTAGAAAGCCAAGTCCAAGTGCCTGTGTGAGATGTACCTTTGGTAGAGCTACATAGGTCTCCCTCCAAGGCGGGCAAAAGCAGCATTTACTTACTTTAAACGCACATGGAGTTTAGCAACTTCAGCACCGTTTCTCGACAACCGGGAGTACAATCAGGCCCAGCACACAGAAACATGTGCGCACATGTATACACAAGGAATCACAAGTACCGATAACCCCTAAAGAGTCTCCCCAAATGAAAACCTATAGGTACTATTTAATTCAGAGAAAAAAGGAGAGCTACCCCGATATGCGCTTTATGCGCTGCTGTGGGCCATCCCCTGCATGGAGTCCCAGCCCTACACGCTGCAACCCTAAAGTCTGAGCAAACCCAATCCTAAAGAGCCAAAAGACACCCAAAGAAACGAAATTCTATCCCTATACACAAAACTTCAACACCCTAACCTTATCATAGAGAGCTTTGAGCATGAAGCGACAGAGCTCGGGGATCTGTTTCGGTTTCGCTCTCCAAAACCGTAATGGCCCAGGTTTACGTGTTCTTGCTGAGGAGGCTGAGGAATGCAACGCATGTTGCCAGATTAAGGAAAAAACGATTCACTACATCGCTCTCTCTCTCTCTCTCTCTCTCTCTGCCGATACATCCAAAGGGACTCGCATTGTTTACTACATACAGATCCCTATTATGATAACGGAACTTAACAAAACCCAGTTTCTGGCTTAGGGTTTTCGACTCACACACTCGCACAAGGCTGGCATGGCTGACGAAGGTCTGTGCTTGCTACCTGGGTTTTGGGGTTTAGAGTTCATGTCCCCAGGCAAAAAGACCTGAACCGTTCAGTTAACCGACATGTTATGCAACCACTACTTGCACAGGGGCGTGTGTATAGGAATAAAAAGACAGTGGCCTACTATAACTACAGGTAACTGGGCTTTTGGCCCAAGCACTCAAATCCCTTACTTGTAAGATACTCCCAGGCCCTGAACACCCTTTGTGAGATCAGAAGAGCAAAGATAGCTTTTCTTCTCTGACGCGCTGGGCGGTACGCGGCCCGCGGAGGTCCAAAGGACATCACCTGGAGACTCCAAAGCTATGTCTAGGGTTTCGGGTCTATATTATAGGGGTTTGGTTAAGGGTTTGGAGTTTAGGGCCTGTAAACCCTAGCTTATAAAGGGGGGTTCTCTTTGTTTAACGCGCGTCTGGTTTAGGGTCTAGAGCCCTTGTTCAATCAAGTCTTTCCAAAATTTGCCTTAAAAGTGTAGCCTGAGCCCTAGACTCTGTGTGTACATAGTTGGTGCGCGGGGGCTCATCCCAAACCCAATTTTGTTTATCAAAGTATCTATGTACTTGCTTTCGCATACTAAATGAAGAGCAAGCGAGGTTTTCTTGGCGAAGGGGTCCAATCAGATGCTGCTGCTAGCTCGGGCCTATCCTGAACACAACGACCCATTTTCTGTTTAGGGGCTTCGGCGCTTAGGGCGCAGGGCTTAACACAACCAACCTAAAGGCTGAACCCTAAAGCAACTCCAAACACTCAGCTCAAAACTCTAAGCACCAGGCTCCGACCCGTATAACCACCGACGACTGCTAAGGTTCCACTTAAAACAAACCCTTGAGCTCACTGTTAGACAGGGGACGAAGGACGGAGCTGGGATAATCCCAAAACCAAGAATAGGATTTTGGGTGCAACGTGTGCTATAGGGGTGCTATGCGGACTCTGAAGGGTTACTATAACGGGGGTGTGCGATTTGGGGGGGCAAATGCTCATAGATTTAGCGCCTCGTGCTTTGTAATGCTGCTTCACTTCCGACATTCCGTTGTAAGGACATGTGAAGGAAACTCTGACTGCCAGCTGTTCCGCTTCCTGGTAAGGATGCCCTAAACCCTAAACCTTAAACCCTAAACCCCGGAGCCAATGGCCTTGTGCGCAACCCCGGGCTCTCTCGGGAAGGGAGCGCCTCCCAAGAACAAAGCAGGTCAGGACTGTGCCTAAACCCTCAACCACCCTCTAAACCCTTAAACCCTTAAAACATCCTAAGCCCCGAACAGGGTTCTAGGATTAAGCTATCTCGGGTGCAGGGGTTTGTGGGTATTTCGGAGGTTCGGGGTTTTGGCGTTGAGATTTTTGAGGTTTAGGGTTTCAGGGTTTAGGATGCTTGGGGCTTCATGAATCCGGAAAAAGGGAGTTCGGGAGTCGAGGGCTTTGGAGTTCCTTTGAAGGTTTCCTTGACGGGCTCCTGCAAGGGTAGCTTTAAGGTTCTAAGGATAGCTTTAATTAAGGGGTTCCCTTGTTTAGAGGTTTCGGATTGGGGTTGCCAAGCTGGGAAAAAAAGCCTGTGTCGCACCTCCCGGCAGAAGGAGCACAACAGCAATCACAAGGAGCCCCGACAAGGACCTAAGCAGAAGCTGTTGAAGTTCCCAATCCCCTTTTCGTAGGTAGGATCCGCCTAGGTTCTTCCGACAACTAGGACTCCATTCCTGAAGGGTCCTACTGTTGATGATATAAATCCTGCATCACCTTAAGGACCCTAAACTATGGGAACTATGGTGTATTTCTGAGCACGAAGCTCTGAGCCGCAAGCCGTGGTTCTTTCAGGATTCTTTCAGACTCAAACTTCACGGCTTCAACAGCCCTAAGCTCAACCTCATAGTCCCCAAAAAAGCAGAACCCCGAAGCCATACAGCACCCTGTCAGCATGGATCCCCTACACTATTGCCTAAACCCTGAACTCGCCTAGCCGTCACCCCTACTTGAAGGACCTAGGGAACTTAGCAGCTGATGTAGATTGCGGTTCGCAAAACCACCGACCTTACAAAGGCAACAGCCTGGAATCCACATCTTCAGACCCTGAAAGAAGCGGGTTTATTAGTCAGGACTCTACATCAACCGCTTAAAAGACCTTGGGGCCTTTGTATAAGTAAGACTCTGATTAGGGTAACTACGCTTTGGGGTCGATTCGAAGTCCATACTTGTATGGCTTAGGGACTTGTCACGATGCTTCTGACTTGGCCCGGGGGTGTAGGTAGAAATACCCTAAACCCTGAACCCTAAACCCTACTCATCCT
>CAJNJA010037552.1:9599-28656 GCA_905231915.1 Symbiodinium necroappetens
TTCATATATATATATATACACACAAATGGCTTCACGCATTTCTGCACCTACTCTACCAGTACTTACCTATCTGTCTATCTATCTGTCTATCTATCTATCTACCTATCTATCTATCTGTCGACCTGTCCATCTATCGCTGTGTTTGTCTATCTCTATCTACCTGCCTATCTAACTATCTACCTCCCTACCTACCTACCTATCTGTCCATCTAACTATCTTTCTGTCTTTCTCTGTATATCTAACTATCTGTCTGTCTATCTACTTAGTCAGCTAGCTATCTATCTACCTAACTATCTATGTACATACGTTTGTACGTATGTATGTACGTATGGCCGATCGGGTGCATGTGGGTAGACAGACATGCACGCATACGTGCATGCACGCACGCATGCATGCATCCGCCAGCACGCCGCATACATACACCTGAACCTGCATACTAGAAAGAATGGATGGATGGATGGATGGCCAGGTCAGCTAGGTAGCCAGCTGGCCGGCCGGCTAGACAGTAGTGGGTAGCTAGGCCAGGCAGTGAGGTACATACATGCATAACTACATACATACGTACATACATACATACATACATACATACATACATACGGTCCATATATCCATACATACATACATCCATCCATACATACATACCTACGTACATCCATACATACATACATACATACAAACATACTTACATACATACATACATACATACGTACATACAAACGTACGTACATACATATATACATACGGTCCATATATCCATACATACATACATCCATACATACATACCTACGTACATCCATACATACATACATACATACATACATACATACCTACATACATACCTACATACAGTACGTACACACGCAACGCACGCGGCTTGTGTTGATATAGACAAGTGGATGAGGTACACCAGAGACTGGAGCAGACCACTTGGCTGCCAGGGTGCCGATCATCACCTCTTTCCCGATCGACTTCCTTACTCTCCCAGAGAGGTGGGATCTGAATGGGAGTTTCCGAAAATTAGGGTACCTTATATTGGGGTCCTTATAATAAGGATCCTACAATTTAGGGTACTACATTAGGGAGAGAGAGTCCCACTGAGTCCACGTCTCTACAACCTGGAGAGAAGTCCGAGAGTCGGCTGCGCTCGCGGGTCAGGTCGACTGCTGGTCCCTCCGGGCCCTCCGGGCCCTCGGCCTGAGGACCCTCCACCTGTGCAGAGAGCAGGGCCAGGGCCTTCTTGGAGGCTTCGGGCGTCGGGGTGCAAAAACGTGCCTGCTCGACATCCCCCTCACCCTTCGGCAGAGCCTTCCAAAAAGTTTTGCGCTGGTGGATATAACGGGCTTTGACAAGGAAGCACCACTTGTCGCACACCTCCGGCGGGTAGAGCGGATTCATCGCACTTGCCTCGGATTGCACGCAACTGTCTTGTAGCAGCACCTCTGCCCACTCCACGACTTCAGGGCATTGTCAGCACTTGTTGCAGCGCAAAGGAGACTACAGGTGCCGGCAAGCCACGATTACACTGAAAGGGATCACTCTCAGGAACCCGGGCACGCTGACGCCCGTGACCTCAACCTGTACAGTGAGCCACGCAACCGGCGACATGGCCAACTTCCTGGCTGGGGCGAGCCTCCTGCTTGGCGGTGTTGACCATTTCGACGACAACTTCTACCCTCTCGCCAGTGCTTCGCGAGTTATAACCTGCAGGAGGCGACCAATGGGACAAGTATCGCATGCATCCGAGTCATCGCCTGATACTGCGACCGCACTTCTCGGACCATGCGTCCCTCTCCCAGCATGCAGCAGCTTGACTGGAACACTTGGCGATCTCACTCAACCAGTTCCTCATGCAAGCCGCAAATGTGTGCGTCCGGCTTGATCCAATCCGGCATCTTCCAATTGGTTGGGAGCGAACTCCTTGGTATGCATGCAACTCGCGTGGCAACCCCACCGAGCACGAGCAGTTCCGCAGCATACTTTCTGAGAACGAGCACTTACAATGGTCATACAGAAACCCGGTGAAGCAATTCGAAGCTCCCTTGTCCCTCTTGCAACTGTGCCCCTGGCAAAGCTGACGTTGGTGCTCCAGGCATTGGAGCCCGATGGTGGGCATTGATGCCTGCTGCGAAGGTCTACGACCTCGCCTTGTCCGTCTCTGCCGTTGGAGTGTCAACCCCAGCCTTGCGATGAAGCCACCCGCGCCCCCCGGCCCATCAGCACGTGCGTGAGGTTAAGCGATGCCGGCTTGTGACCCTGCCAGATGGATGAGCGTTGGCATGTGCATGGGATGCATATGCATGCATACATATACATGCATACATGCATGCATGCATACAGACATACAGACATACAGGCACACAGGCATACAGACAGACAGACAGACAGACAGACAGACAGACAGACAGACGTTCATACGTACGTACATACATACATGCGCATGCCGCATATTCACTTTAATGTGCATATGCATGTTAATGTACGTATACATGTACATATACATATACATATACATATACATATACATATACATATACATATGTACATACATGTACATGTACATGCACAAGCAAACACGCATGTGCACGTGTACAAATACGCCTACATGTAGACCTGTATGCCTATACATGGGCATGCACGTATACACATATAAATATACCTGTACACATGCATACGCATAGGCATATACAAACATATATATATATACATATACATGTACATATACATATACATATACATGTACATATACATATACATATACATGTACATGGTCATATTATATACATATGCATATACCTGTATATACGTGTATGTATAAATATATTAATACATATATATATATATGTGTGTGTGTGTGCGCATACGAGTGTGTGTGTGTGTATGTATATTATATATATATATATATGTACGTATGTATGTATGTATGTATGTATGTATGTATGTATGTATGCGTGCATGCATGCATGTATGTATGTATCTATACACACATGTGTGTACAAAAACACGGGGACCCCGATATGCAGGCACGCAAGAAACGTCTGCACAAGTTTCACAAGTTGTTACATGCGTGCTCACAGACGTGATGAAACGTTGCCCTCCGATCCTTCCACTCTGCAAAGAGAAAGACTCCATACCTCGAACCCATCATTTTGCCCAAATCCTGAGCTGTTGCTTTCCTCAGGACCCCCAAGCTGTACATGGCATTCTGCTTGTTCAACCCTAAATAAACCCAAAACTTACCCAAAACCTAAAATAAACCCCAAACCCAACCCCCCAAACGCTAAACCCGTTCAGGGCTGGTTTTTGTCTTCATGGAAATCCTCTGCACGCCAATTCTTCGACATCGGCCTCCGATGTGTCGGGTGGCATGTCCCCAGCCATCCTTTTGGGCTCTTGGGCTGTCGGACTACATCGGATTTAGGATTTTGGATTCAGGGTCTGGGGTTTTGGAGGGCCTCGGGCTTTTGAGCTTGGGAGCAAATCGGATTCAGGATTCAGGAAAGCTCTGTGGATCTGAGGCTTGTGCTAGAGAGTCGGGTCTGTCTCGGACTTGAGTCTCGCGGCTGGAAATGCGCTTGAGAGTTGTGGATGTCTGAATATCGCAAACGGATCGAAGACACGTCGCGGCTCGCTACAAAACTTCTAAACACCAAGCTCCATGTCCTCCATATATGTCCACATCATCCCTTTGCATGTGCTTGAGTACGAGAGTGTGTCTCCCGACTGCTTTGCCCAGCCTTTTGATGCTGCCAGGGTTACCGCCAAGCTTGCTCCTGTCTCGCCAGCCACTTGCAATCAGAAACAACGCTCGCTGAAGCAAATGCCGTGAATCGCCTTGGCATGGTGCCTGCAGCCCGAGAAGATGCTCTCATCAGCGACTCTTAAGCATCTCTCCAAGAGTCGAGCTCAAAACCAGACAGGCTTCAGAAAAATTCTCAAAAACCCCCTTTCAGTGCTTAGCAGTCTTGCTTCCGCCGCCGCCACCCCAGGGCATGGTGGAAGCGGCGCCGGGCCAGAGGCGGCCAGTCCAGGCTTCAGATAGGTTTCTTGGGCTTCTCTCGGACCCCCTTTTCCCGCAGTTTGGGGAAGTCCGGCTTTTTGTCAAGGACGGCCTTGAGGAGCTGTATTTTCTCTGGCGTCAAGCATGCAGGGACGGAGCTGAGGGGTCGGGGATGCTGTTTCTAGGACTCCAGAAGCTGCAATGAAACGATCTCGATGCTCATGTCGTAGAGCTCTGGAGCCAAAGCAGCCCCGCCGGCACTAGCTTCATGCTCATGAGGATCATCTCGCAGAAACGGAGTCAAAAAAAGAAAGGACCCTCCATTTCAGGTGAGTTAAAGAAGATTCTACCTATTCTACCAGCCATATAAGGCCTCCTTGAAGCATGGACCCAGTCGCACCTCGAGCTCGCCCTCGCGGCGGAGCCGAGGAATCGGAAGAGGACCTGGGGTCGCAGGTAGCTCTGGGGTGCCCAAAGTAGGCTTGTTTTTGTGGTGCCAGGCGAATCAGCACCGCCTCCCCACTCATGATCCTGCTCCACCAAAGTCACCTGCGAAGCAGGTCTGTGCCCCCCATCTGAAGCATCCGCGCCATCAAGTCAAGCGAGCTCCTTTTTGCCAAAATCCGGTGAGCCGCCAGCCATCAGAATGATTGTGTCATTGCTAGCATTACCACTCTTAGTCGCACAATCTTCTCCACTGAAGGCGATTTGAGCCACTTCTGGCAGAGACCTTCAGCCCTAAGCTCGAGTCCATGTTAGAGAAGACAGGGCCTTCTTGACAAGATTATGATTAGGGCCTATTATAGGGCTGAGGGGTTTTTTGGGGTTTAGGGCTACTTGCTCTCCCAAACCCCCTGAAAGTCTGCGAGTTCGCTTCCAGCTAGCGCTCACGGCAGGTCGTCCACGATAACCTCCTGAGACGTCAAGTTCAAGCCAAATGAGTGGGAAGCTATGACGGTAGGCTGCTGGAGAGCCTGATAGATACACAAGGGCACTAAATCTGCGGCATTCTTTAGCAGCAGTTCCCGCATGCGGGACTGATACAGTAACACTTGCAACGCTGCACCACCGTGACTGCAGTGGAAGCTACTCCAAATCTGCTTTCGCTCTTCGACTGAAACTGGCTCCAAGAGCTTGGAATGCACAGAGGGGCAGGTCCACTCCAGTCGCGCCTCTTTCTCAGGCTCCTCCTCCACGACCGGCTTCCCATCGGGCGGCTTGGTGCTTTTCAGCGCGACGCGCGAGGCTAAGGATTCCTTCCTTAGCCGCAGTACAGGGGCCTTAATGATTCGAATAGGCTTTTGGGGCCCACTCTCGTGATAAGTTATAATAAGGAACCGCCAAAACAGCAGTACCCTGCTTGGCCCATTTAGTCGGCTCTGAACCTCTGCCAGACTCCCGTCCCGCTGTGATGAGGTCAAGCCACATCGATTTTGGCGTCACGTCCAAGAGCTCCTCTTCACATTCACCCCCAATGTGCCCCCCCATACCTAGCTGCTTCGCTAGCTCGGCTCCTGTCAAGGATTGCTACAATCACGCTAGCGGTGGTGGTTTCCACAGGTCGGAATCAAAGAACTTCAACTACATAGCCGTTCGCTCATGAACGCGATGAGGCCACAAGACGGCAGCCTCTCCAGGCTTCAGCTCTCCCCTCCTTGGACATGGTGCGCAAAGCCGCCCAGACTGCATCGCTCCTGGATGAAGTGCAGGGCATCTTAGTCTAACTTGGGCCCGACTCTAGGAACGATCCCTCTGTTGAGTGTCTATGAACTTCAGAAAAAGGCTGCTTCCGCGCAGCTATGCCGGCATGGGTTAAAGTGCACCTTTTGAGTGTCAACTGCCTTCGTTTGCCCATTGATGCCAGAGATGCGTTCGTTTCCTCGGGGCGGTTGACGTGCTCTTTGGGACCATCAGGTCCGCTCGTCAGATGCCTTGCCTAAGTTGTCGGGTAGGACCTGTTTCTGCGGACTGGCTGCCGGTCCTTCCAGGACACGGAACACTTCGAAGGCGCTTCCTGTTTCCGGTTCAACAGTACCGCCTGGAGCTGGCAAACACGACATCTAGGGATGCTGACAGGCCAGACATCTAGACGTTCTTCAGCTGGCTCTGCACAGCAGACCGCTGTCGGGAAGCCCCCAGGTCACAACAGAGCCATCGACCAGAATGGCGGCAAAAGCACCGTCCGATGCTTGGATGTCTTGCACGTTCTTCAGCTCATCCTGCAAGACCCTGCAGTCAGCACCAAAGCTCGGATGCCCCCATGTCACGACAGAGCCATCGACAAGAATGGCAGCAAAAGCACGGTCAGACGCTTGAATGTGTCGAACGTTCTTCAGCTCATCCTGCACAGCAGCGCTGTCACTGCCAAAGTCTGGACGTCCCCAGGTCACGACAGACCCATCGATAAGAATGGCAGCAAAACTACATATTGTGGCTTGAATGTTTTGCACGTTCTTGAGCTTATGCTGCACAGCAGCGCTATCGGCACCAAATGCCGGATGTCCCCAGGTCACGACAGAGCCATCGACAAGAATTGCGGCAAAAGCACCTGCTGTCGATTGGATGTGCTGCACATTCTTCAGCTTATCCTGGACAGCAGAGCTGTCCCCTCCCCTGTCAGGATCACCCCACGTCACGACAGATCCATCGACCAGAATGGCGGCAAAAGCTCCGTCCGATGCTGCTTGGATGCGTTGCACGTTCTTCAGCTTATCCTGCACGCCAGCACAGTCACCACCAAACTCGAAATGTCCCCAGGTCACGACAGAGCCATCGACAAGAATGGCAGCAAAAGCGCGGTCAGACGCTTGAATGTGTCGAACGCTCTTCAGCTTATCACGGACGGCTGTGCAGTCACCACCAAACTCGACATCTCCCCAACTCACGGCACAGCCGTCAACTAAAATGGCAGCAAAAGCACCTTCGGACGCTTGGATGCGTTGCACATTCTTCAGCTCGCCCTCAGTGGGACAACAAATATCACCCCATGTCACAACGGAGCCATCGATCAGAATGGCAGCAAAAGCACCTGCTGTCGATTGGATATGTTGCACATTCTTCAGCTTATCCTGCACAGCGGTGCTGTCACCGCCACTGAGCGGATTTCCCCAGGTCACGACAGAGCCATCGACCAGAATGGCAGCAAAAGCACCTTCTGATGTCGCTTGTATGCATTGCACGTTCTTCAGCTCATCCTGCACAGCGGTGCTGTTCCCACCAAACTCTGGGTCTCCCCATGTCACGACAGATCCATCCCCAAGGACAGCGGCGAAGGAACCGTAAGCGCGCGCAATGTGACTGGGTTTGATCTGCAACGTCATCGAGTCACCGTTCTGGACGCCGGCTCGCTTGAGCGAGACACGTCCATCCAGAACACCTCCAGATAAGTCCACGAGTACACCCCTGCCGCCTCCCAGCGCGGTCTGTGCCTGTTGCCTTAAGGTGTCCACTTCTTCATCCAGTCCTGCACATATCGAGACTGTCCTGCCACTCATCAATCCAACTTGCACAGTAACCATATTGCAAACAAGTCGGTGTTTCTAACCCATCATTTTCTCTTGCTCTCGAATCCGATCTAGCAGCATTGGGCTTATCACCATACGCCAGCAGAGTTACATGGAACAGCAGTGTTTGTAAGCAATCAGAGATCTGCAGGGAGAGTGCTCAGAGTTCGGATTGCGGCTTGAGGGCTTACAATGCTTTCAGCGTCAGATAATATAGACTTTGTTCTTATGAAATACTATAACATACTAGATAAACTATGATAGACTATCCGTAAATGGATACACTATAGGTGTTGATGCAGATAAACTATGATCGACTATCCGTAAAAGGATACCCTATAAGTGTTGATGCGGTTTCGGGTTCTAGAGCGTCATGCTCGAGGCAGACGCAGCAGCCCCGAGCAGCCTCTGGAGCCGGTTGTTCAAGCAGATACAGATAGTACTTTATAGAGCATTGTATGTTGTAGTGTGCTATAGTTTATTATAGTATATTATAGTATATTATAGTATATTATAGTATATTATAGTATATTATAGTATATTATAGTATATTATAGTATATTACAGTATATTGTAGTCTATTACAGTATATTATAGTATATTATAGGTAAATTATAGACCTAAACACTCAGATCAGGGTTCTGAGCAGTTGGTACCATATAAGTATACCCAGTGAAGCCTAAGGGAGGAGTTTAGAAATTGTAGGGTCTGCTGACAGAACCAAAACCTTAAACCCGTTGATGCAACTTGCATAGCTGTTTGATGTATGTATAGACTGAAAGAAATCAAAGATCACCACTTCAAAGACACCTGCGTCTATGCATCTACGCCTGGGCTAGGAGAAACGCCTAACCGGGCCCAAAAAAAGAAAGACCGTCTGACCAAAACAAGCATTGTCATGATCGTTATTGTTATTGTTGTTGTTGTTGCCAGTTTGGCTCCGATTACATTATTACTGGTGTATTACAAAAAAAAGCACATGTTGCAGGCACATGTTGCAGCCCCGGACCCCTCCCTAGCCGGGCCTTGCTTCGGGCCGCTCTGCCAGCTTTACTAGGAGACCCTGAGCTGAAAGATCATGTCATTCGATGCGCGTAGGGGTTTGCGTTTTGGGGAGTTTAGGTTTTGGGGTTCAGGGCTCAGGGTCAGGGTTTTGAGTTTAGTGTGGAATAATCTCGCAAGAAGAGTCAAAGAAATCTAGGCTAGTCAAGTACCTGTAGCCAAAGCGTATAGCATACAATCCCGCAGTTCGAAGAAGGCGCCGACAACACTTCCCATAAGCACCCATGAACCTTCCAGTAGAAGTTGTCCAGTCCTTTAAGTATTAAGACCCTCGGACATACAACAAACGGGACATAGAAGTAGAGGCTTGGGAGTGCATTGGATTGGGGCCTAGGACGCTGAGAAGAGGGCTTGGGTCTTAGGTCTATGGCTCATGCCTCCTGATGTGACACGAAGTCGTCCAGACCAGATCAACTACCCTCGTTGCTACTAAAAGACTATATCCGTGTGTCGAGCTCGTCGTGTTGCCTTTGAGGATTGCGTAATCTGATATTGCTTTCGACCGACATGTTTGCGAAGAATGCATGCTTTCTCGCGTGTGGCGGGGAACCGCTCGGAGTCAGGATGTCTGAGTCTTTGAGACTGTTTACACTAGAAACTCTCTCTGGTAAATTTGTGCCGCTGGTTGCGAGAAAGGCTTCCTAAAGCTTCTTAGCTGCACCCGAGGAAGGACTAGTGGCTAGTCGACAGCCTGCTGCCCCCAGAACCTCCTCAAAGGCTATGATAGGGTAAGCAATCAAGCGTGCGCTGCTGGGGATCCTGGCATCCAGCTCGTTGGCCTTGGCCTGCACAGTGGGTACTCAGGGACTGTCTGAATCCGAGCCTGCAGCCCTTTTTTGCAAAGGTTACATTAGATAGTATAATACAATCGAAGGCTAAAATTACGAACTAAAGAATCGAATCGAGTCTAACCCATTATAATACAATCTACTGTACAACACTGCAATATAATATGATACAAGCCGAAACACCCTGAACACCCAAACACCCTCAGCCCTAGACTTTCCCACACCCCAAACCCTAAACCCTAAACTCCAAACCCTAGACCCTAAACCCTAAAACCTTAAGAACCCTAAGAACCCTAAAAACCCTAAAAACCCTAAAAACCCTAAAAACCCTAACAACCCTAACAACCCTAAAAACCCTAAACCCTAAACCCTCCTCTCGACGAGACCTTCTGAGCCCCCTGGCCTTCTTCATGGGCTTCCGGTCCCAAGTGCCCGGACCCTTCTTTAGGGCCTCTGCCACCTTTGGGATCGCCTCCTTGGGAAGTGTCATCCACGTAGTCTTTGTGGGTTTTTGTGGCTCCGGTTAGGGTTTAGCGCTTTAGGGTTCGGGGCAAAGGGTCTTCCGGTGGTGACTTCGCAACTTGGGGGCGAAATGCACTTCGAGGAGGATCACAGAGGAGGAGAGCGGGAGGGCTTGCGGTTTCGGGCGGTGTCGAACTGAAACCCTTGTTGGGGCTTAGGACTTGAGGTGTTGTGGCGATGCTTTAGGATCTTGGATATGAAGTCGCATACTTCTGGGATTGAGATTTTCCGCAGCATTGAGAGTCTCGGGTCTGCGCCTCATGCTGCAGGCTCCAGCTGCGTTAGAAAACTGCCATAAGATACTATAATATACTATAATATACTATCATATACTACCTTCCCCCACCATGGCAAAAGGCCACCAGCCCCAGCACCGGCCAGGCCACCCAGTAGTCTTCTGTGCACTTGCCCCTGGACCCGCAGAAGCGCTGGATCTGGCCGAGTAGATCGCTGGTGGCCTTGGCTTGGGATTTTTTGGGCCCTAGGCCACCACTTTTAGGGTTTAGGGTTTAGGGTTTAGGGCCTAGGGTTTAGGGTTTAGGGTTTAGGGCCTAGGGTTTAGGGTTTAGGGTTTAGGCTACCCTGAAGAACCCCGAACAAAAAGCCCTCAAAGTCTCTGATCCGAGGCCCTGGCGATGGCCTTGCCGGCCTTGGCGTCGGAGAAGGAGCTGAGGACCTCATCGGCGCCTCCGCCGCCGCCTCGGAGACCCGAAGGCTTCGAGGTGGGCTCTGCTAGCATGCTATAGCATATTCTAGTATGTTATAGCATAGTATAGTATGTTGTAGTATATTATAGTATATTATCGTATACTATAGTACATTATAGTACATTATCGTATATTATCGTAGATTATCGTAGAATATCGTATATTATAGTATAGTATAGTATATTATAGTAGATTATCGTATATTGTAGAATATCACAGTATATTATAGTATATTATCGTCGTATATTGTAGTGTATTATAGTACATGGGTGGGCTCCAGGCTCAACGATCTGAAGGTCAAGGAACAGTTTACAGTCTGGATCTCTGCGGGGCATGGGGGTTTCCGACGATCTACTACAATATACGACGATAATATACTGTAATATACTATAATATACTATAATATACTATAATATACTATAATATACGATAATCTACGATAATCTACGATAATCTACGATAATCTACGATAATATACTACAATATACTGCATTCCGCCTCCGGCGCCACCGTAGAGAGCCTTGCGCACCAGATCGTCCAGGATGGGGATGGGAATCTGGTGATAGCGGCAGTAGCCTTGGCTACGTCTGGCTCAGCAAACCCTTGGCAAAGCTTCATACTTTGTCAAGCAACCGATTCCTGCGGCAATCGTCAGAAAGAAGATGTTCCCAATCTGCAACAGGTGTCGTCATCATCATCGACTCCAACGGGCGTGATCAAAAGCATTACTGACTGGCAGAAGGAGTTGTTTCCACTTTCCGGACTTTTGCATCATGTGCGACGAACCTATTTCCTCGTCATAGATAAACACACCCACTGGCCAGCAGACGAACAGACAGGCAAAGAGGCATAGAGAGAGGAAGAGTGACAGTGACAGAAGGATTTGAACATGCGACATCCATTCATCAATCCGTCCACAACCACTCACCGAGACAGTCGCCCCATCCATATTCATTCTCATAATTGCATGTGTGTGCATGCACATGTATTTATGTATGTAGGATGTATGTATGTATGCGTGCAAGAAAGCATGGCTGTCTGTCTGTCTGTCTGTCTGTCTGCCTGTCTGTCCGTCTGTCCGTCCGTCTGTCTGTCTGTCTGCATGCATGGATGTATGCATGGATGTATGTAGGTATGTAGGTATGTAGGTATGTAGGTATGTAGGTATGTACGTACGTACGTACGTATGTATGTATGTATGTATGTAGGTGTATGTGTCTACATGAACATAGATATGTGTACGTGTATGTATATGTATATGTATATGCGTATGTAGGTGTGTATTAGATATAGATATAGATATAGATATATATATATATAGTGTATGCAATTACCTTCATACACATACATATGTGCATGCTAATGTGTGCGGGCCTGGCCATCCAGGAAGCCCTTCTTTTCAGCCTTCTTCTTGCCGGCCTTCCCCATGACGGCTGTCCTTTCGCGGCCGATGTAAGGTTTTGTGTTAATTGGCGTGCATTTCACAGACATTGGGCACAAACTTGGGGCCTGCGCCGTCCAGCTGGCGAAGAACGCTGCTTCGGGATGTGCTAGGCAAGGCTCCGATATCTCGTGCTTTGAAAAGGTATGCGGGCTCTCCCCGGAAAGTTGAAGGTGGCTGACAGTAGCTGTGCAGACGGAACCGTTTGTTTCGGCTTGCGTGATCGGCTCTGCATGTCCGTCATGTGAGCAACGCTGCGGCGAGCAGGTTCAGAGTCTTTCCAAGAACTCAAGATAGCTATAATCGAAGAGAATGGAACAGAATAGAATAGAATAGAGTATCCTACACTATACTCTTATATATGATAGTACAACATAACATAATATAATAAACATAGTATATGTCATGAAATATAATAGGATGTGATGTACTATGATATAATGTAGTCCAATAGCATACGAAATAATTGAACGGAATTCAATACTGTAAAGTATGCTATAATACTATGCTATACTATACTAAATCATATCGAAACATACCGTATCTTACTATATCATCTATATAGCATACTATATCACATTATATATATATATAATATATACATATGTATATATATCATGTTGTGTTATATTATATTGTGTTTCGTTATACTCGAAACTAATTCTACACCAAAACTGTCCTATACTAACTTTAATCAAAAATATATTCGTGTTTTATTCATACTATAACAATGCTATATTGATTCTCTTATATATTCTTATACTATCGTATATTATAATATATCATATCACATCATGTTGTTTTCTATTTTCATATACTATACTATAATCTATCACAATATACTACATTCTACTACATTATGCAGTATTAAATAAGGCAAATGATGTATAAAAACCAAAAAATGTGACGTAATCCAACAATACAATCAAATGTAAAATAGAATATATAGTGATTTCATTGTCACACGAGCATAGCAGGAGGAAGGACGCGAAAGTTCCACCCCTAAAGCTGCGCAAAGCCTCGTTGACCGCCACGGGCATGTCGGCAAGGGGTTCGTCGTCCTTTGTTGATGTTGTATCCAGAATGGGCACAATTGCATAGCTACATCGCCAAGGCACTTGGGTGCTGAAGAACTTGCTGCTACCTGCAGGTTCGAGATCGGGTTGGTATAGCTGGCTGAAGACAGATCGGCAGAGGTGATTTTCGGAACATCCTCCCTCAACACAAACGACGAACAGTGCAAGGAGCAGCCTGAGAAGAAGTTTATGAGAGCATTGCCCGACCAGGTGTGCCTGGCACCGCAATGTCGGCACTTGCTGGCAGCATGGCTTCCGGCTGAACCCGACGCCCTACTTCGGAATACTGTTCACAGAACGACAAAGCGTTTTCTCCACGTCTTGGCAACATGAAGTCGCACACATCGAAAAGCTCGACATCGATAAGCTCGACCACGCAACTCAAACCTTCGACTCATGAAGGAAAATCTGCGCAACATGGCAACCCCAAAGCACAGGCCTCTTCTGCGCCCGCTGCCAATCCGCGGATGAGGGGGATGTACTTCCTGTGCCCCCGGGCGAACCATCACCTTGGCTAGCATGGAGGGCTTGGCACGTGCTGCAATGAAGTGTTGCGAGCTTCAGGCGTGAATCAATCCCTGGTAACCTTTCTCAAGTTTAAGTTTGACAAGTGCTGGTGGCTTTGAAGACACTACCGCGGCTTTACGACTCGAAGTTTTGCAACATGGGTCCAAGTTCTTTGTCGGGGATCCGACAATAACCCCGTCCCAAAGGCACAAGGCAGATCTTACAGATCCTGAAAACCCAAAGATGTCTGAGAACACCACGCATAACCGCCATCTCGACAGTACGCCTCAGGAGCTGCTGATTATGTTTGCTGCTGTTGCAATTCTGGCTGTTGATTTTGCGGTCATGGTTCTTGGTAGCACCACTAGTACTGTACGCTGCTACCACTACTGGCACTACGACCACCTACCACGACTACTCCACAACCACCACTGACTACAACCGGCATCTACTCCTGCTCGTACTTCTCCGTTTCCTCCCCCTCCTCCGAGACTCCTCCGACTACTACTACTACCACCACTACTACCACTACTACCACTGCCACTACATTACTACAATAATCAGTGACCATGCAGCTTCGGACACATTCACTGTTTTTCTCACCTCCTCGCTGCTCGTTCGGTGTACGGCCCACTATCCTTTGGTCCTACTGGGCCCAGTGCAGACCCTTCAGCCATGTAAGCACCATGCACTGTGACGGCTGAATGTAGCCCTACAAAAGATACCTGAGAGGGAAGGCAATGCCTGCGGCCGAATGTCTTCACAAAGCTTGCTCAAGCCTACACGGCTGAAGCGATGATCATGATTATAGATGCAGTCGACCCTTCCCAACCAACCCTCCTGACTGCAGATGCATAATCAATGACCATGCAGCCTTGGACACATTCATGGTTTTCTAGCAAGGCAAAGAGGCAGTGGGAGCCAATGGCGCAGAGCACGGGAGGTATGCCAAACAAGCAGACTCAAGCCATACTGCAGACCGCCACGAGGCTCCTGCTCAGGCACGAAAACGAGCTCGCCCGACTGACGGACACCAGCTTCATACTTTTCATCGATACTAGCAGCCACCCGTGCCTGCAAATGCTCAAGAATGCCGGCCAGCGGTGGTCGGAGCTCCATGTGCAGGGCACGGTCACCATGCCTCTTCGAACCATGCTGCTGCTGGGGCTTTCGTGGCGCTGAAGAAGTCGATCGACGAGGTGAGGAGGGACGACGACCGCCTCACACGCTGCAAAGAAGCCGGGTGGCTTCAGGATGGAGCCATGGCCCTCAATCCTCAGTGGGTGTACTTCGGCTGGGACCCCAAGCTGAAGAAGCAGGTTGTGACGGAGCAGAACCCCCTCCCCACGAGCGAGCTCCTGTCGATGACGGACACGCTGGAATGCTACGTCATAAAGGAAGGGGTGCTCCAATGCTTCAAGCATAGCAAGGAGGATGCGGAGGTGGCGCCGTTCGTGCTGACAATCAGCCTCAGAAAGGCAGCGGCGGACGAGATGCTCTCCCGCCTATCTGGAAATGCCTGCTGCAAGCTTCAAGGGTTCAGACTTCGCTCGGAGCGGGGAGCCAGGCAGCCTCTGGCGAAACTCCTCGAGCAGAAATTCCAGGAGATCTGCAACTGGAAGCAGAGGGCGAATTGGCGGGCTCGAGCGTCGACCTAGGTCGGTCGATTGCTCCTGTGCCTAGGGCGGCACGGGAATGGGCTCGCTGCGACCTGAGAACTCCAGCGGCCAAGCTCTCCAATCCTACGGGGCAGAACCTGTGCTACGCAAACTCAGGTTTTCAGGCGCGGTACTGGATGAGTCAACCGGTGGACTCTGCCAGTCACATAGGCGGCCAAGTCAGGCCGGGCTACAAGTCGTTGGTCGCACGGGCAATTGGCACTTGCCCAACTGCATCATATTTAGTGCCCTCTTCAGTCAATGGCACGAGATCCATCAGCAGCATGATGCAGGTGAATTCTGGCAGCACCTCGTGAAAGCTGCCCGACCGCCTGCTTTTGAGGCATCATGGGAAGCCAGACTCACTAACCCCCCTAGCACGGTTGATAGGGCCACCTTTGATAGTCCCATTATCCTTCAGCCGGGGATCACGCTTCAGAGCATGGTCGACACATGGCATCGCCAATATGCTGTGCACGGGCTGGTTGGCCGGGCCTCTGCTCTGTGTATCCTAATTGCTAGATATCATGAAGATGGCTCTAATGACAAGCGTTCCATTGCCGTCCAGCCTGGCACTCGCGTGCATTTGCCAACATTTTGCGCTGGCGAAGCAGCCGGTGTCACTGTAAGGAGTGCTGCCTACAGATTTGTCTGTGTCATCTTTCATCTTGGATCTACGGTTCATAGCGGTCACCATCAGGTTGCTACAGGGATCCCTGGTGGAGTTGATTCAGAAGAGGGCTGGAGATTTCTGATCTGTAATGACAATAAGCTTCCTCGCGAAGCTGGGCCCAGGGATCCAAGGATCATTGCCACCAACAGCTATCTGTAGGCCTCCTTCAAGAATAACAGCAGGCTCAGCCACAGCAGTTAGGTCTGTCAACCTCCGTGACGTCCTGCTTGCGTGCAACGCAACCATTCCAACATGCATGCAATCATTGACATGCTGCGCTTTCCTGGAGACTGCCATCTCAAATTTCAGGGGAGGTAGCAAGCTTCATTTTTCTTCTGTCTCTTGTCGGGGCCTGAGTTGCAGTCGTCGTGGGCTTTTGAACTGGAGCAGTGCGGAATTGTTGCCAGGGAAGCTCAAGCTATGGCTGTAAAGGTCATAGAGCTGCCTAGGGATGTCTATCAGGATGCTCTAGAAACGTTTCTTCTCCTGGACTGTCTGCGCACTCTCTACCATGACGAATCTGGGGGCACTTTACCCAAGCCTCTTGGGCTCATGTCCCGGAATGATCTGCTGCTTATGGCGCAGCAGGCCCTCAGCCCAGAAACACGGAGCAAGCTGAGTGCATATGCAGACTCCATCGATCGGGATGTTGCTGCCAAGATGCACCCTGCCCTGCCATTGCCAGTGCATGGTCATGACTGTCAGACTTCCGCGGAGTTTCTGGCGCGTCGGTTTCTGGATGGAGGCAATGCGCCACTCTGGAGCGCCACTCGTCAAGTGCTGCTGGCGTTGGAGCATGAGAGAGAGGTGATCAGGTTGGGTTGCTCAACGTTATTCTTGTCTACATGCGGCGGAGCATCGTAATTGAAAAGTGCTGCAGTTGTTGTCCAGCTATGTTGTCCATGCAGGTGAGTCACAAAACAGTTCAGGAGCCGAGCTCTGTTCGGATGCGACATTGTGGCCCGACAGAACCCCTTGTGGGGTCCATGCCTGTAGGCGCCAACATGAAACTGGAAGCAGCAGTATCCATGCTTTGCATGCAGGAGTGACGCGGCTTCTCCCTTCATGATGGAGGCGATCTCTGGATAGAGGGGGAGGGTTCTGACTACGTCGAGCATCAGGGCTCCCTCATCTCGGCAGATAGATGCTCTCTTCAACTTCAGGCAGTGCGGTTCGATGCTCGTCGCCTTCTGCACGGCATGCCCTTGGCAAAGCTTTGACCGGATCACGCTGATTGCATATACAGTTGGCCAGTGGGAGCTTGACCTGGGCTTTTTCCTGCCAGACTGTAAGCGTTGCACAGTTAGGACTGCCCCTAGGGAGGGCTGCCTGCCCTGTGCAATCAGGTGAACTGGCTTTTCCCCGTGCCTGCCTTGACTCGCACATAATGCATTTTTGGCACAGAGCTGGTCGGACTGACACTGTTGCTGATTTCATGAGCTTGCCTTCAGCATCGCTTTGCGATACTCAGGGATGCTCGCGCACCGCTGGCTACAAGCATATCCGCTGCTGCTCTATGTGTGCTGAGACAAGGGGTCCTCAGCACAAAAAGAGTTGTGAGAGAAGGCAACTCCGATAGGCAACTCTTCAACTCTCCAGTGATGATGGAGCTGCAAAGGCCTCCGGAATCACTTCTTCGGTGATCCACCTGGATGAGATGGACTAGTCCAAATTATATTAGCAAGCTCCAGTAGTCTCGATTGAAGGGGGACCATCAAAAGAATGGTGCGGCTTATAGTCGCCGGACATCCTGTCTGTCCCTTCGTCCGACGCCTGGACTGTGTGCGAGACGTCGGCAATGCAAATACTACTACTACTACTACTACTACTACTACTACTACTGCTCCTACTCCTACTGCTACTGCTGCTACTACCACTACTACTACCACTACTACTACTACTACTACTACTACTACTACTACCACTACCACTACTACCAACACCACTACTACTACTACTACTACCACCACCACCACCACCACCACCACTACGACGAAAACGACGACTACTACTGCGACGACGACGACCACGATGTGCGACTGTGACTGCCACTACCAGTTGTGGTTGTTGTTGGTGTTGCTGCTGCTACTCGTTGTATTGCTTCCCGATTTCGGGCCTAAGGGTTCCGCGTCTGCAATTACAGGGCCCAGCGCTTGAGAAGCCAGCTGGCTGACGGCTGACGGCCCAGCCCTTTACTGCCAAGGCTGCTGGGTTGGGTGAATAGAGTTTGGGCTTCGTGCAAGACTGCGCTGGAACAACTTGTTCTGACAGGAGACAGCACAAGCACAAAGGCTGAAGTCTCTGCAGCCAACGAGTGGAACAACTAAGAACTAAGACACACAAGACTAGAACGCAGAGCGAAAAGCTGACACTCAGCCTTAAGCCCTCGGGTGCGGGCCGGGCCCCCTCCAACTGGAAGGGCATCGTCCTGGTGTTCGGTGACTTGTTGGGGGCTGGGCCTTAGGGTTTCGGGGTTTTTTTGTGTGTGGGCCATGGGTCTACCATGCCCTCATGCTTCAACCTCTAAGTCTCAATGCCGTAAACCCGACAGCCCTCAATAGGGTCCTGAAACTGCATACAGCCTGCTTGCTTGCATGCAATGCTGGCATTTGCACGGGGGCTCTTACGTAAATCTTTCTGAACCCCACCATTGACCTCCGTTGAGGCCGCACTCCAATCCAACTTCGACCCCCTGGCCGAATGCTACTGAGACCCTAGACACTGAACCCTGAACCCCTAGGCACCCAGATCCCAAACCCCAACCCCAAAGCTCAAGAACACTGAACCCCACACAGTGTCCCAGGTCCTCCGCTGCAGGCCGTGCGGCGCGCTCCGCGGGGCCACCTCGCCGCTCAGGATCGAGGGTGTAGGGTTTAGGGATGTTTAAGTTTTAGGTTTATTTGGGGGTGTTGGGGTGATAGGATTCCAGAATTCACTGTTTGGGGCGATGCTTCTGTTTCAGAAGAGCTTTTCCGTCTCAGTCCTCGCGCTCCTTGTTCCTCCCGCGCGCGCATTCGGCTCGGATTCGGGCTCAGGGCTTCCTCTCCCAGTTTCCCAAACCCTAAACCCTCAAGCCTAAACCCTCAACCCTAAACCCTCAAGCCCAAACCCTCAACCCTAAAC